>JAHLSL010000176.1:1285155-1303487 GCA_025920805.1 Petroica traversi | reverse complement strand
CAATCATCCCACCACTCCCAATCCGATTATCCCAGTGCTCCCATCCCGACCATCCCATCTCTCCCATCCTGAGCTCACAGACATTCCTGGCTGCTGGACAGAGCCCTTTCCCAGCCAGGACGGGACTCCAGTCCCAGCCAGCTCCAAAGCATCTGAACCGGGAATGCCATTCATTGTCCCGCTAATTCCTGCCTCAATAGGCTGCAGCAAAGCCCTTTTTTCCTTTTTTCCTTTTTTCCTTTTTCTAATGCCCCCATCAGCAGAGGGAAGACAGCAGCAGTTGTGTCTGAGGTCACTCTCAGCCTCAGGGGGAGGATGAGGTGGTTTGGAGAGATGAGTGTTCCTTTGCTCAAACTGCAGCCATTTCCCGTTAATTTTGCTTAAAGGCAATTCCACAAGAAGCTGTGCAAGGAAGAAAGTTCTACCTTGGGCCTGCAGCACAGAGACAGAAAATCATTTCACCCTTGTCACAGCTCTTGCCAATAGAGCAGAAAAATGGACCAAACTGGCACCATTTTTTTTTCAGAAGAATTTCCTGGGCAGTTCAGCTAAAAATCCCTGGCAATAACAACATTAACGCAAGAAGTGATATAATTTCCACACCTGTCTGAGTCCTCTTCAAAAAACACAATCCATCTTAATTACTTCTTGAACTCTCCAACATGAAAGTTGCTTTTTTTCATTAAAAAAAAAATCTACCCAGTGAGTGAAGTCAAAGATGCAAGAAAAACAGAGGTGACCTGGAGGGCAGCACTAAAATAAAAGTGTCCTCAGCTAAATCACCTGGCTGGCGTGGCCCTGAGGCTGCTGAGCCAGGCTTTGGGAAGGGGATGCTGCTAAGCCAGCCCTGAGCCAGGCTTTGGGAGGGGGACGCAGCTAAGCCCTCCCTGAGCCAGGCTTTGCCCTTCTAAGCCGCACCCTCCTCACCCTTTGGTCCTTCCCTAAACTGCTGCAAAACTCCTCTTTTTAGTCCAGGCTGCTGGGGGTGATCTTATTCCTCTTAGGGAAGAGCAAGTCAAATTTTAGCTGTTGAAATCATCAGAAATCCAGCTAAAATCAGGTTTCTGGTTGGTCTCTGTCTGCAGACACAGAGGGGACAATGTCCCTCCGAAGAGCTGCAGACTGAGCCTGCTGCTGAGCTGGAACTGGGTGATAGGAGGGAGGATTCCAAAAAAACAAACCAAAAACGTCCCCTAAACCTTAAATCAGCCTGACAGCTGTGGAGGAAGGGAGTGTTCACCACACTTTGTACCTAAGAACTGAACTAAAAGTTAAATTAAGAGATCATTATTTAAATGAATCCATAGCCCAGTCCCTAAGGAAAGATGAGTTCGTTGAAGTCAGGCCTCAAGCAATTTGCCCAAGGATAAACAATTAATCAATGTAATTAGGTTGTTTCCAAGCTAATTAAATTATTTACAGTTTTCATGTCGAGTTCAAAGCTGCCTGGCTATCCAAACATACTCAGGTAAGCATTATTTTATAAACTTTCCCTTTCTGGAGGAAACATAAACATACATATATAAAAACATCAAGGTTACAGCCCCGGCACTCAAAGCTTAGGAAATGCCAGAATTAAGTTTGCATGGCAAAAGAAAATATTTTTCTCTTAATTTCATTCCCAGAAATGGTGAAACCATTTTTTGTTGAAGCTTTCCAAACAATTCATCTGAGGCAGACATTCAGCTTGGAAACTTTCAGCCCAAACAGTTAAAACCTGGCACAGGTTTATGCCACTGAAAACTGGGGCTCATAATGGGAAATGTGAGGCAACTTTAATTACAGGCAACAACATTTAGAATGTATTTGGGACTAAAATTCCAGGCTGGCTTTGCTAGGTCTGCTTTTCTAGGAATATTGTATGTAAGTATTTGAACCTTCTTAGGTACCTTTACATTTCAGATTGTTTGCAAGTCTGGGGTCTGTGACAAACAGCCAATATCACAACTCAGTCCTTTGCATCAACCCTGACAAATAGGAGGCACTGCTCATGAAAAGAGCCCTCACCTCTCTGATAGGAAGTAGGAGAAGCCACGGGATTGTGAAAGATCCCAGTACCCACACAAGGTTCAGATTCCTGTGGTGGACATTTTTTAGTTTGCATATTTCAATCAACTCTAGAGCTGTTCCAAGACGATGCCCTTTTTGTTTTTTCCCTTTTTTTCCCTTTTTTTTTTTCTTTTTCAGAGCATTTCACTTCATTTCATTTATTTCATTTCATTTATTTCATTTCATTTTTCATTTCACATCTAACACCAAGATATTAGGCACATTCATACTGCTCTTCCAGCTTGTGTTTTTATCTGTGAGATAGACACATATGGATCTTTCCTTGCTGGATGGATACGTCCACTATCCTCCCTCCCAAAAATCTGTGCTAATCCTGTTTTTACCACAGAACCCCAGCACATATTTTTGCTCTGAAAATCCCAGCAGTGGTCATTTCTCCCTGCCTGTATCCCAGGGAAGGTTTCTAAGGGAATGAGGTTCAGCCCAGCTTTGACGCGACTGGACCTAAGGCAGCCAGAGAGTTTTCCCAGCCTGGTCACAGGTTCCATTTCACCTGGGAAATCTCTGATTTTCACCCCTGGCTCAGAGATGAAGCAGCAGTGGTTAAACACTGACTTCCCATGAAGCCTGAAAATGCCTTCACCCTCACCCCCAGGCTCTGCTGCAGCTTTGCCTCTGTGTCACCTGTGCTCCCCCCAAGCTCAGCTGCAAACTGAGGGTTTGTACTAAAGAATTGGAGATTTTTTCCTCCAGGGATGCTGTGAAGCACTGTGGACAGTTCAGAGAATGGTGAGGCTGCTTTACTCCCACAGACTGAGTCCTTCTCTCAGGGTCAGTGCTCTGGAACCCCCAGTCCTGCTCACATCAACAGCTGGGGGGCTCAGAAGAAATGAAGGATGAGGAAAAGATGTTTGAACAATTTGAGAATAATGAGAAAAAGTTTTGTCAAACCGCTCAGAGGGATCTTACAATACTCAGCTGGAATGAAACATTTTTACAGCATTTTCCTTGATATCTGGTGTATGAATACACACAGATTGCCTCAGACATGGTGGGATAACAATGTCTTAAATCAGACCTCCTCCTGTGTCGTGGTTCAGTGACAACAACAGGATTTTCTACCAGTCACAGCTCAATACAAGATTCAACATCCCAGAACAGGAAAGGCTTTGCAGCACAACAGAATAATGAACTTTACTGTGATCCTGGACAACCAAAAATACACCAGCACAGCACTGAGAGCAAGCCAGAGAAATCTCTGGATGATCACGGCATAGAAGGAAATGTCAAAGCTGCATTTTTCCCTAAGGAGCACTCAGGTCGCCTGTCAGAATCAGGAGATATTGGGGATATTCAGCATGGGCAGCAATGGAACAGTGATAATGAAATAAACTGAGAGGGACCTGGGTCACCTGGTCCATGGCCAGAGGGATCTGAGCCAGCAGTGCCCTGGAGGCAGGACGGACATCCCTGTCCTGGGGCCATCAGCCCAGGGAGGGATTGTCCCGCTCTGCTCTGGGGCAGCCTCACCTCCAGCCCTGGGGCACTTTGGGGGCCACAATCTCCCAGAGATCCGAAGCTGTCCCAGAGTGTCCCAAGGAGGCAGCCGGGGCTGGGGAAGGCTCTGCAGGGGCACCCGAGGAGGGCTGAGGGCACTGGGCTGGTTCAGCTGCAGCACAGGAGCTGCGGGCAGAGCTCAGGGAGGGAGGCAATGGCTGCAGGGGGAGCTTTGGGATGGAGAGCAGGGAAAGGCTCTTCCCCAGAGGGTGCTGGGCACTGCCCAGGCTCCCCAGGGACTGGGCACGGCCCCGAGGCTGCCAGAGCTCCAGGGGCTTTGGGAAACTCCCTCAGGGGATTGTTGGGGGGGTCTGTGCAGGGCCAGGAGCTGGATTTCAGAGATCCTGGTGGCCCAGGATATTCCCTAATTCTCAGCATTTTGCCTCCCCTGCCCATTGGTGTTGCAGCCCTCACTCTCCCATCGCTGACCCAGAGTCTGCAGCTGCAGGTTTGGGGGAGCTCTGTAAATGTGGGGCAGTTTGGGAGTGCTCACCTGAAACTCATATCTGCCGGCAATTACATTTGCTCACTAAAGCACAAAACAATTCTGCTTATTTGTACTAAGCTATAAATACAGTATGGCTTTCCAGCCTAGAGATAAACCTGTCCCTGCCTGGGCTGAGCACTGCCTACGATCACAAAATTACAGTATTCCTATTTCCAAACTTCCATCTGGATGAGTGTTTGCTGTCTCTTAAGATTTATTACCTGATGACCCAGCCTGACCCATTCTGAGACTGTGGAATTGAGTGAAGCTCAGGAGCCAAGAGAGCTCCCAGAGTCGGGATCATTCTGGAGGCTCTCAGGGATGGGAAATTCTGCTGTGAGAATGAAACCTGACCTTGTCAGGCAGAGCAGCAATGCTGGCCAAAAACCCCAGCCAGGGTGCCACAGCCACAGAGCTGGTGGTTAGGAAGGAGCTTTTAAATGGTTTTGAGAGACATGGAAAACGCCACAATTAGGGAACTGTATATTCCTTATGCAAATATTTTTCCTATGTCCTCCCATACTGGGAGCCATTTGATTTTAGGTTTGTTTTCTTAGGGAAACAAGGTCTGGGCAACCACAAAGTCTGCTGGCTCCACCCAGCAATCTGTGTCATTCACTGCTACGTCTCTATCACATTTATTTCAAACTGCTGCCCTGCAAAAGCCAGGAAAGCACAAGGCCAGACAGAAAGGAGGGATTATTTTTGTGACAGAGGGATGGAGTCACAGAGCAGCCTTTATTACATCCCACCCACAGTTCATTCTGACAAGGCAGAGATTCCAGCTCCTGCAAACAAACCCTCAAGGACCTGGATTGGATAACTCTGCTACACGTGGAGAAACGTGCATTGAGGACAGGGCAGGAGAGGCAGACTCGTGGTTTGCCCTGGGATCACTCCAGGCTGGGATGAGCAGCTGGAGCAGCCCTGGAGAGGGACCTGGGGGTGCTGGGGGTGACAGCTGGACCTGCCATGACCCCAAAACCCCCTTGAGCCCTGTGGGCAGCAGGAGAGGAGACTGTGCCCCTCTCACCCCACCTGCAGAGCTGCCCCAGCCCCACTGGGCACAGGGAACAGGACGTTCTGGGGTTACACAAGTCCAGCAGATGCCATCAGAACCCAGCCCAGAGCAGCCTCCTGTCCCCTGTCCCCTGTCCCCTGCAGGCTCTGAGTGAGGGGAGGCTCCCTCAGGACAGGGCTGCCACCACCAGCCGCTGCCGTGGGCTGTAAATAACAAAACACTGCACACAAAGGCCCTGAGACTGCTGGCACTGCCCTGGAGTGCGAAGTGCTGGTTCAAGGCCTGGGTGCACCTGCCCCTCTCACAAGACAGGCTGGGGCTGGGGCAGGGCTGGCCAGGTCCCCAAAAACCTCCTGGGAATGTCCCCAGGCTGCTCCCACTGGCACTGCTCTGCTTGGAAATAAAACCAGGCATTTTCACAATAGCTGGTGCCCTTCACTTGGACATCCAGGCTCTTCTCCTTGTTTCCTCTCTGGTTTGAGGCAGCTCTCCCAGGCTCTCAGAAAGCCCCAGTGGAACAGAGGAAGGGCTGTGTTTTGCCATGAGGTGCTGCCTGATGGTACAACACTGCTGCTGTCCCCAAAACTCACAGATGCCTAATTAATCTCCTATCATTTGCCAGTATTTTGTCTTTGAGCTTCTGTTTTGCTGTCCCTCTGAGAGACCACTGGCTTTCCCTCAGAGCACCCAGCAGAATGGGCTGATGCCCAGAGAGAGGCAGAGGTGATTTATCAGCTCAGGACTGGGTTCTTTTCCCCCTCTCCTAGCTGACATTTCATTTTTGGTGCCCCAGGGGAGGTCAGAGCCTGCTCTCCCCAGCACCCACCTGGGACGGGGGAGCAGCAAAGGGATCCAGCCCAGGTGGGGATTTCCCCCAGGTAAGAGCAGGGGGTGATGGCTGATGTGTTTCAGTATAAAGCAAATCCAGCTCCAAGAGGTGGCTGATGAGGCTGTGAGAACTGGCAATCGTGGAAGGGATGAGCATCACAGGAAATCCCACAGCCAGGGGAGTTTTGGACTGGTCAATCACCGAGATAAGGCCCAGGAGTTTCCCCAACAGATAAATTCATGCGGTTTATGCAATGCCCGTGCTGCTGTGAGCCAGGAGAGACCTGCAGTGAAACACGAGGGCAGCTGACCCAGCCTGGTGTAACGGGAGAGCTTTGGATTTGAACAAACACAGGGAAACAGCTGTTGATGTAAAATTCACAGTGAGACCCCTCCGAGAGGGGTCCGGCCCAAAAAGGAGGTTATAAACTCACTTTGTGCATGAGTTCTTACACAGCTTCCCAGCCACACCCATAACACACCCAGCACACACCCAGCACACACCCAGCACACACCCAGCACACACCCAGCACAGAGGGAAAATCAGATTTGAGAATAATAAGGAATTTGTCTTCACAAACAAACTGTGGGGCTTGCCAGTAGATAGAATCAGCAGTGAGAGATAAAAGAAACAATGAGTAGGATCCCGCTGATTGATGAATGGAATCAGGGAAATTTGCATTTATAAGCAAACCAAAGGTCTGCAGATACATAAAATTGAATATTGGAAGATGAAAGGAACAATTAGAAGATCCATAAATTCCATAAGAAATTTCACTGAGCGACACAAGGGAAGGACTAAGGGGGGTTTATACCTTAGAGGGGGGTCTCAGGTAGGAGGCCTTTTCAGAAAGTCTGTGCCTCTCAAATCCCTCAGCCCATGGGGAAAGAGAGAGGGACAGGCAAGAAATTGGGATAAAAAGGAGGCTGTGTCCTCCAAAATCTGAGAGACCTCAGGGGAAATACCCCATAGCCCCTCCCTTTATTCCAATAAAGTTCCGGGACTCCTCTGTCTCCTTTTTGGACAGAAACCTCTGGTGTTTGTGGGTTAATTTTCCTCGCAGATTTAACAAAAGGATTTGCCCTGCGGGTGCTCCGAGCATTGCCCCAGCCCCGCCTGGCACTGCAGGTGCTGGACCTGCAGGGTTTTTGTCACACAGATAACCTGGGAGCTCCAGCCTGACAGATCTGGGAGCGATCACAGCAGGAGCAAATCCAGAGCCATCGCTGACCAAGCACCCTGGACACCCTGTCCTGAGGCTGAGAGCAGGCTCAGGGGATGATGCTCACTGCCCAGGTGCCCTCCTGATGCTCTGGGATCTGACAGAACTGCTGCCAGCAAAGCAGTGGCTCCTTGGATCAGTAAAAAAGCACATTTTCTAAATGAAAAAGTGCATTTTCTGAAGGAAAAAGTGCATTTTCTAAACTGAAAAGTGCATTTTCTAAACGAAAAGGTGCATTTTATAAACGGAAAAGTGCATTTTCTAAATAAAAAAATACATTTTCTAAGTGGGAGGCTGAGCCTCGAAGAGCAGAACATGTGTCTGATTCCTTTGGGAAATGCAGAGCCTGCCTGGGAGCCTGCATGGTGCTGCCAGAGCTGTTATTGAGATTTCAGGGTCCAGCATGGGCAATTCTGAATTTGTCTGAGCACCTCTTTGTGATTTGAATAAAACCCGTGGGCTCGGGGTCTGTGCTGGGACCACTCAGCCTGAGAGTGCAGCTTTCAGCTCTAATTGCTCCTCCTGCTTCTCCACCGCACAAGAGCTCCTAAATGCTCCTCCAAAGAACTCCCAACTCTTCCAAAATTCTCCAGAGAGAACACTGTGTGTCTGGTCCTTTTACATTTGAGAGAAATTTATCACTGCCCTTCACAGTCACTATCAAAATCTGGGTTTAAGCCTCAAGAGTGGCACAGATTTTTACTTTTTAATGTATTTGGGGCTCCTCCCAGCCTTGCCTGAGTTAATTCCTTGGTCTGTTCTGGCCTCTTCCCCCACACCCAGCTGCTCCCTGGGTCTTTTACCAAGCACTTGCTTCAAGCAGTTGGATTTTAGGTGTTGGGGAAAAAAAAATCAAAAGAGCAGCTCCAGAGGGCACATTTGCTAGGTCAGAGCTCTGAGAGGTGTTACAGAGACCTCCTGACACTGAAACAGCTCCAGGCAGTTGGGAACAGGCCTGATTTGGGTAATGGGGCCTGACATGGCTGTGAGTGAGCAGGGCTGAAATCCACTTCAGAGCCCCTAGAACAAGAAGATAAGTCAAACCCACCACTTGAAAACGATTGTTTTCATATCTTGCACTGGCAGTCCCATGAGCTCCAAGCTAACGGTGCGGCAGCTGCACAATGTCCAGGTCACAGCTGCAATCTAGGGAAACAGGCAGGATTTAATTTGTCACCAAACAAGCCTGAGACTCTGAGCTGGTGTTCCCTTTGTCAGCCTTCCCTGCATTCCCTCAGAGCACCCAGCAGGGCCATGACACAAACTGCCTTTAATTGACAAATTGCTTTTCATTCAGCCCCAGCAGGGCATGAAAGGGCATTTTCAAGGAGCTGGGTGTCACACTCCATGGAAAAAACAAAGTACTGAAGGAGTGAGCTCCTCCCTGGCACTGTGGAGCAGCAGGACAGACCCACAGCACCCAAAGCCAGACATCCTGGGCTTCTGAACACGGAGTTTTTCAGATGTCTGGCAGAGATGGCTTTGCAAGAGCATCTCCCGCTCGTGGTGCTCCTCTGGGACACACAGTGACCTCAGAGAGTCACTCTGAGGTACAGACTCACCCACCAGGGATTCAGGACTCACTGCTCCATCCCATACCCCAAGCAGCTCCTTGTTCATCATTCATCCCATTGCCAGAGACACCATTTGTCCAGGTAAAAGGTAAAAGTCATGAAAAGGTTTTGAAATTAATCACCATGGTGAAGGTCAACAGGGTACACCCCTCATGGCAGATCACCCATTTCTTTGGTAAGAAGGTCATTGCAGCCTCATTTGAGGTTAAAACACACTTTGACCTTAAAACTAAAAAAAAAAATCCAGTTTATCCAATCTCAAAAGACTCTATGTGAGATGCCAAGTCTTTTTCTTCTGTTTTCCTTTGGCAGGGAAATTAAGAATTTAATTATAATTCATCTATCCTTACACTCTGAAGTTGCACCGTTTCATTACCTCACAGAGTTCCCAAATTCCTGTAACCCACAAACAGCTCCATCATCTCCATGTTTAATTTCAAACTACCTTCACTTGCACTAAAAATCTCTTCTGAACTGGGTGCAGACTGTCTGACAGAACAGTGTGGTTGTTTTCTGGGCCCTCTTTTTGAGGTTCTCCATCTCTTCCAGAGCCCTGAGTGAAACAGACGCCTGAATTCCTTTCCCTTACATTCCTTTTCCCACAGAACAGCTCCTGGTTTGGTGAAGGGTGCACTCAGATCCATCAGTGACTGCAGTGACCCCTGGGCCTGGATGCACCTCGCAGTGTCAATTGGCAGGATTTATTAAAAACATGATTTATTAACAAGCGATGGGCAGCTCATCTGAGCAAGCAGCTCTCACTCTCCTGCAGGCCACCACACCCGAAGTGAGCAAAGCAGCCTGCAAAACCCCTCCCATTTCCACCTGAGAGATCCAAAGGAAGCAATAAGAGCTGCTCTGATTTGGCAGAGTGGTGCTCAGAGGTGTTTTCATTGCCTGCTCCTCCGTGAATAATTAATTGGCTTAATTCACTTTTCATTGGTGAAGAGGTGAGAGCTCTGCAAGGCTCCTGCTGGCCCTGAGCCTTGGCAGGGGAGTCACAGGGAAGGTTTGAGCCTGCTCTGGAGAGCTCTGCCTGTGCTCTTCAGTTCCTCACCCTGCAGGAAGCAGATGTCCCTTGTGTCCCCTCTGTCCTGGAGAATGGCACAGAGCATGGGGACAGCAGGAGGCACAGGCAGCCTCATCACCTTGTTACCTGCACCAAAATCAACCTCTCCCAGCCCTGCTGTGTGCCCACGTCAGGAACTAAACAGGTAAAAATCCCATGGTCCTAAATACTAAATAGAAACATATTATAATTACATATATTATAAATACTATAAAGAAATAACTGAATAAATAACTGAATATATATATATATATATATATATATATATATATATATATATATATAATATGGAAACTTCAACGGCAAACAGTTTTGATGTTCTGTGTTTATTTATATCTGCCCAAATATATGAGTCAGCAGTGCCCTGGAGGCAGGAGGGACATCCCTGTCCTGGGGCCATCAGCCCAGGGAGGGATTGTCCCGCTCTGCTCTGGGGCAGCCTCACCTCCAGCCCTGGGGCACTTTGGGGGCCACAATCTCCCAGAGATCCGAAGCTGTCCCAGAGTGTCCCAAGGAGGCAGCCGGGGCTGGGGAAGGCTCTGCAGGGGCACCCGAGGAGGGCTGAGGGCACTGGGCTGGTTCAGCTGCAGCACAGGAGCTGCGGGCAGAGCTCAGGGAGGGAGGCAATGGCTGCAGGGGGGAGCTTTGGGATGGAGAGCAGGGAAAGGCTCTTCCCCAGAGGGTGCTGGGCACTGCCCAGGCTCCCCAGGGAATGGGCACGGCCCCGAGGCTGCCAGAGCTCCAGGGGCTTTGGGAAACTCCCTCAGGGATGCACAGGGGGGATTGTTGGGGGTCTGGGCAGGGACAGGGGCTGGATTGACGATCCTGGTGGGGCCCTTCCAACTTAGGCCATTTCGTGATTCTATGATATATTTTGAGATTTTAAAAGAATGAAGAAATGGTTGAGGGAAATTGGCAGTGAGACAGGATCAGAAGCAAACCCAGAAAAATCCAAAAGCCAAGGTAGATGTGAAATTGGACACGGTTCTGGGCTGTTTGTATGACTGGGTTGCCTTTCCAGCTGAAAAGGCTGATTTGCACCTGGACGAGGCCTCTTGAAGACAACACAAACAAGAATAGGAACACCACAGAAAATCGACCCACGTCCCAATTGGGGTGAAATTCTCAAACAGCAAACTGATCTGGAATGCAGAAAAAATGTTCAAGTCTGTCACAAAGAACATTTAGGGGAAGGTGGGAGCAGGGGCATGAGAGAGGGATCGGAGGAAGTGTTGGCTGGGCTTGGGGGAGACTCAGAGCAGTGGGATGGGCTGGATCCCAGTCCCCAGGCTGGATCCCCAAGGTGGATCTCCTGCTGGATCCCCAGGTGGATCCTGGGTGGGTCCCCATCCCCGGGCTGGATCCCCCGGGCTGGATCCCCCGGGCTGGATCCCCCGGGCTGGATCCCCCGGGCTGGATCCCCCGGGCTGGATCCCGGGCTGTTTGCGTTGGCGCTGCCTCCTCCCGAGCAGCCCAGTTCCCAGCCCTGGCGATGTGTCCCGGGCTCTGCAGGGCCAGGCAGGGACCGAATCCATCCCAGGGCTGTGACCCCACCCGCCCGGGCCAAACGAGAGGCGACATCGGCGCTCTGTGCCCGCCGCAGCCGGGGGTAAGAGGTGCCAAACTCCTCAGTGTCCCTCACGTGGGGCTGTTTGGGGGAGAGAAAAAAAAACAAACTCCACACAATAAAAACAATTGTACTGCCAAATAAAGGTGTCCCCGACGCTTTGCTATAGGGAAACAATGACATCCAGCGGTGAGCGAGTTCCTCACAGCGATTTACCTGAGCCCGAGCCCGGGAAATCCCAGCTCGTACCTGCCTCAGGGAGCGGTTCCTCTGCTGTACCCATTGCCCGAGTGGTGCTCCGGCCCTGGCAGGCTTGGCCATTGTCACCCGGGGACACCCAGGGACACCCAGGGACAGACAGGGACAACCAGGGACAGACTAGGACACCAAGGGATGGACAAGGACACTCAGGGATGGCCAGGGACACCCAGGGATGGACAGAGACAGCCAGGGCTGAGGGTCCCTCTCAGCTGTGTCTCTCTCCAGGCTGAGCAGCCCCAGCTCCCTCAGCCTTTCCTGGGCACGGAGATGCTCCAGGCCCTTCCTCAGCCCCAGGAGCTCCCTGGCCCTGCTGTGCTGAGGATCCAAATTCATTTAAAACCTTCTCAGGCAAATCACACAGAGGGAAACTGCTCAGGGCACACAGCAAAGTCTCAGATTCAGTGGCATTTCTGTTAAATCCAGCTGTTTGTACCAGTTCCTGTCTCTGCCTTTGGGGATCAGGGCTTCTAAGCAGTGCAGTTAAATGGTCCGTGATTAAAATAATTTCCTTTTGGTTTTTTGCTAACTGACCCCTTGCTCTCATATTAGGGAGAAAAGTTAACTCGAGGAGCAGATCCGTTTTCACAGCACCTTTCTCAAATACCTCACTCACATACTCTCCAGCCCTTTCTTCTTCCAAGCTAAACAATTCTCACTTTTGCACTCTATCCTCAGATGTAAACCCCACCCAGTCTCCCAACCATCTCATGACATGCTTTTGGTGGACTTCCAAACCAGAGAGGTTTCCAGGCTGAACCTCCAAAATGTTTGAGGTTTCCCCCATCTCTGCACAGCCCTCTCCAAGAGCACACTCCCATTGATCCTGGAGGCAGCCTGGGATCCAAACAAACCATAAGGCAGTCGGGAACAAGTCTGGCTGCTTTTTAATGAGCAAATGTGCTCTTGGGAAGGATCCTGCAGTGATGGGCAGACCTCAAACACATCGGAGTTCTGCTCGTGGACTTCTTTGATGTAGAAGCCTCTCCCAGAGCTGGCTGTGCCTGGACAGGAGCATCCCAGCCATGGCAGGAGGGAGCTGGGCAGGGCAGCCCCGCGTGGCTGGGCTGGAGCAGGGCTGGGGCTCAGAGAGGAAAGAACATTTCCCTACCAAGAATCGAAGGGAGAGCAGCCCAGGAGTCTGCAATTCACGTTAACCAGCACCCCTCCCACCCCACCAAGCCCCAGTGCAAGTCCCTGAGCCAGGCTTAGTGCTGCTCTCAGAGCTGCAGCTGCACAGCTCCCTGGCCAGGCCGGGCTCAGATGATGATGATGATGGAGCTTTAACTGCTCACTGCTCCACAGTGACAGGCAAATGAGGCTCTGTTGGGCTGCAGAAATCTGCTGCGTTTTTATTAATGGAAGCTAAAAGCCTTGACCTGTGAAAGAACAAATTCTGCCTCATCTGCCCCGGGGACAAGTCTGTGAACAGCCAGAGCCATTCCAGTGTCAGTTCAGGGCTGGATTCTGTTATTCCCAGCTCAGACTGCACTGTCCCTGGTGTAGGAAGGTGGTGACCAGTGCTGGAGAGAGCTCTGGAGCCAGGCTGGGGTGAGGCACAGACCAAGGGCTCTGTCAATGTGTGCCACCCTCTTCCTCTTCCCAAAATCCTGCACAGGAGAACTCGGGAGGTTTTCAACCAGGCTGAGAACTTTTCCATTTTGCTGATGGGAGTTCAGAAACAGAGACCTTTGCTGTGCTACAAGCAGTATTTAAACGTCAGGACTCACTCTTCTCTAAGTCATTTATTTGTTTGTTGTACTGGACAACTCCACAGGGCACCAGGCTCTGCTGCTTGGCTTCCCCAGGCTCCTCACCCCCTTTCTTTACATCCCCAAAGAGATAGAAGTAAATGTACGTTAGAGGTTCAGTGCATCATCAAAGCACTGCTAAAAAAGCTTTTACGTAAAAATGAAAGTCCCTCTTGCTTCTTTCAAGGCAAGCAGAGCCAGCATTGCTGCCCCCAGGGCCAGACCCTGAATTAACAGAGTGTGACAGGCCCCACACACGGGTGAGCCACTGCCCTCACTGGGATGTCTGACTGGGCAGGGTCTTAGTGCTCATTTTGATATTCAAGAGGAACTTTTTGTTTGGCCTGGCTGGGCCAGAGCTCCATTGGCAGCTGCCATGTCAGGAATTCAGGCTGGCACCCTGCACCTGGCAGGGATGTGCTGATCCCCAGGGATCCCTCCCTTCCAGGTAGGTGCTGATTCCCAGGGAATTCTCCCTTCCAGGTAGGTGCTGATTCCCAGGGAATTCTCCCAGGGATCCCTCCCTTCCAGGGATGTGCTGATTCCCTTCCCTCTCTCCCCTGTCAGGTCCAGGAGAGAGACTCGAGTGGGAAAGGTGACTCTGCTCCCGTGCTCCACAGGCTCTTGCAAACTTTCAATTTTCAATCTCTGAGGCTCCTGCTCGGGTCAAACAGAGGTCACAGCCAGCCCTGAGACCTCCCAGGTATGAGCAATTTTATTTTCCATCTGATCCCCCACGTAACAGGGAAAGCTGTGACAATGGGCTGGGGAGAGTCAGACGTGAATCAGAGTGAACTTGTCACTGTAAGGTTTGAAACTATTCCATGAACGTTTTGTTATCAATAAAAGCTTCAGGATGGCTCCTCATCCCTGATCTCTGGCCAGAGGGGCTGCAGAACCAAAGCAGAAGGAACCCTGTGCTCAAATTTGCCCCTTGGACAGGTCCATGGGCCGTCCTTCCCCGGGACCAGCAGCAGCCCTGGGGAGGCCAGGACAGGAAGGACTGCTGAGGAGGGGAGGTTGTGCCCTGTCCTCCAAACTTTGGCGGAAATGGGAATCTTTCCAGTGTCAGCCACCCCTCACCTGCCCCAGGTAGAAAGGTCACAGCATTTCCGCAAGAGAACTGGACAAACCCCCCCCAAAGCTGGCCCAGCCTTTGAATAACCCCAAAATTCATCAGTGAGAGGAGCCTGGGTCAGCCCTGAGCTCCCTCGTGTGTCAGACTGACCTCATTCCTCCTCTTTCTGCCCAAAGTTGCTCCAGGTGCTCATCCAGTGTTTCCTGGTCCTGCCAGGTGTTTGTTTGAGATAGAAGGATGGAGGGGCTGCTGGGAGGCCTCACAGTCCTCCCTTGCTTGTCAGTCTTGTCTCTCCTCACACCCTTCAGATTCTCCCTCATGTTTCCCTGTGGGGCTCCTCTTCCCATATTTGAGCTCCTTGACCTTTCCTTCTGCCATCCCTTAAACTCCCAGTGTGTGCTCCCATATTATTTCCCCAAAATTCTCTTCCCATTCTTTTTCTCCCTCATCTGCTCATTCCATGGCTGCTCAGCCCCCACAACTCCTTTGTGCCCCCATCCATTTGGGGTGCACACAGCTGGACACAACATCCCAAATCCCACCCTGACAGTGCCAGTGCAGCAAAAAGCCTCATTATCTGATTAACATCTCATTAACAGCTCCCAGGTCATGTGCAACAGGAGTGCTTCCCCAGAGCCTCTGTTTGATCAAGCACTGCACTTTCCTTTAGACACATTAGCTGCATTTTTCTAACCTGAATCATATTTGTTTCCTTCTTATTATAGTACTGATCTCTTGAGGCTTCTTTTGTACAAGTGGATGGAAAGATTTCTCTTTTTTTCCCCCCTTATTATTGCACAAGAGGGTTTCATGTCTTTGCATGTGTCATAATAAAATGGTTTTGGTAGCAGCAAAGTGAATTCCTGTTGTTATTAAAGCATAACAATTCAGGAGAACTTAGTCACAGTGGAACAACAGTGAGCACCACATCTACCTGCAGGAAGTGCTGAACTCAGGGGAAGTGGGCTGGAGGAGAGCAGGAGGAAGATTTTACAGGCTGAGTAAGCCATTAAATTCAGCTCCTCTTAATGAATTAGTTGGGAAAATAAATAAACCACTAATCCCCAACAGCTACATTTTTTTTTCTGTTACTCAAAAGATTTTGCAGTGGCTCCCTTTCCTATAGCTGAAGGACAGCAAAAAAGCATGGGAAGAAAAACTTGATTCTTAGTTATATATATACATTTTTGCTGAAAAAATATAATCCAGATTTGGGCTCGGGATGGGGGCAGTGTTGATCCTACAGAACTGCTGGGGCACTCGGCCTATGAAGAGATTGCCCTTCTCTTGACTCATTTGTGGTCAATGTATTTTGTGTGTAAAGATGGACTGTGAAGGATTTCCAGCCAGTCAAGGACCACTTTGCATTTTCTCCAAGTGCAAAGCTGGCCTTCCCTCCCAGGCACTCATTCCTCCTGGCACTGCAATTAGCTGCTGCTCTAATTAGAGCTCCTTGAGGGGGGGAATGGTGCCTGTGGATGGCAGGGGCAGCTCTCACTCTCGTGGCTGTCCCAGGCCACTCACAGGTCTGGAATTCGAATTCTCCATCTGAAACAACCCCAGAGCAAAGGAACCCCTGTGGTCCCCCCAGACCCCACTGGCAGTGCAGCCACAGGAAAGGGGTCAGTGCAAATCTGACAGAGCTGGGACAGAGGGCAGGATGCAAATCCCAGGGTGCCAGATCCTTCTGGTGGGGGGTCAGCCCAGATCCTTCACCCCTCCCTCGTTCCAGAGCCCGGGTCAGACCCCACAGCTCCACTGGGGAGCCTGGCAGTGTTTATCCCCCAAATTCCTGTGGATTTGCAGCATCTCCTGGCAGCTGGAAGTGTCCATGCCCAGCGGGCACCCCGTGCCAGTCCCCCACACTTCCACAGGGAAGGATTTCTCCCCAAAACCTGGTCCTGAGGGAGAGCAAGGAAGGGCCAGGAGAGGAGGACCAGGGGAGGGAACGAAGTGGGAGAGGAATTAACTGGGCCCAGGGAATTGAAGTGGATCAGGAGCAAACAAAGCCAGCAAACTGGGGAAAGAATCAAAGGAGAGAGAGGGAGGCAAAAACCTCTCCCTTCACAGTTTATAGCAACAAGTCCTGGGAGAGCTCTCAGGGCTTGCACCCCTTGGAATGGGAGCCATCGACAGAGCAGGGCTGGAACAGCATCCCCACTGCTGGGCTGAGTAGCACGGATCCAGGAGATATTAAATCCATCTGCTGCGGAGAGAATGTTTTATCAACACCAAAAAAAGCCGTTTGATTTATTCTCTAGACACCAGGCCCAGCCCCAGGCTCTGGGCTGTGCTATCTAATGTGGTCAGACAACTTCTAGGGAAGCAACCTCGTGTTGCCATTACTCACAGTGTTTGCTTTTCCCCTCTTGCCTTACTCATCTGATTCCTCCCTTCTTATTCTGGCTCTGCTTGGGCTGATAGTTCATAATTTATCCTCCGGGCTGAGGCTTTCATGCCTTTGTCAGGAGCTCGAGCCAGGGAAGTGAGTTATTCCTGCCTTTCTGTGTTTGTGGCTCAGGCTGGGAGTTCACCTGGACGGGGAGCACTCAGACCCTGCCGCTCCAGCTGCCCTGGAATGGCTCTCAATGAGGTTTGTGCTGGATTCCAGGTGATCAGTGACAGCCTGCAGTGATTGGGCACTGTTGGTCTCCAGGTGCTTCCCAAAACAGGAATTCTCCCTTTCCAGTCATCCCAATGAACACCAAATCAGGGGCATCAGGAAGGGCAGGGACACGGGGGGGCACTTCCCTGCACTCTGAGCTGTGTCCCAGGCACTGAGCCCAGCCCAGCCCCTTCAGAAATCACCTCACCCATCTCTGTGCTGGGCCAGGGCAGCCAGAGCTGCTCTTGAGGGGCAGAACCCAGGGCATGGATTGCCCTCATTTCACCCCTTCATCCCACGGGGGACACAGAAACCTCTCCTGCCACGGGCCCCAATTGTTTTCCCCGTCACACAGGCACCCACAGCACGGTGCTCCTCCGTCCTCATGGGCTCCCAAACAGCTCCCAGCAAATTGTCAATTCCTTCAGCTCCTTCTACTGTGATTAAAAAAAAAAAAAAAGGAGAAGAGATGGGCCCAAAAATGGCTGCACTCCCAACTTGTGTTCTCACACCCACCCCAAAACGCTGTTCCCAAATGGCATCAGCATGTCCAGGTCGTTTCCTGGTAGAGAGAAGGTGAAGAAATCCCATGGGGCAAAAATTCCCTTCCCATCCCATCCCATCCCATGGATCCCATCCCATCCTATCCCATCCCATGGATCCCATCCCATGGATCCCATCCCATCCCATGGATCCCATCCCATCCCATCCCATCCCATCCCATGGATCCCATCCCATCCCATGGATCCCATCCCATCCCATGGATCCCATCCCATCCCATCCCATCCCATCCCATGGATCCCATCCCATGGATCCCATCCCATGGATCCCATCCCATGGATCCCATCCCATCCCTCATCTCCAAAAAGAGCTTTCCATTACAGCTGAGGGAGGCTCTCCCTCCTCTGAGCATTTTCCTGTTGGAATTTAGGACCCTCCCTGCATCTCCCACGTTCAGGAGTTCAGGATGCTCGTGGCCTGCAGCAGCCAGTTCCTGCCTGGGTGCCACCAGGAGGAAAACCCAAGGATTCATCTGGGGAAGGAATCCTCAGGTGGCCACTGGAGGTACATTACATTTCTTCCCAAAATGGTTGAAATCTGAGCTCACCTGCCAGAGTTTTCCAAAGCCTTCAGACACAAACCGCAAACCCAAAGCAGCCTCCCCTCGCAGAGGGGAGCAGGAACCTGAGTGAGCCCAGCATTTTGGGCAAACCCAGGGCTGGGTTCATTAAAATTCCCCATTAAAATGCAATTCACCTGCTCCCCAAGGGCCTGGAGGGGGCTGGGGCTGGGGCTGGGGCTAG
>JAHLSL010000176.1:1264501-1280155 GCA_025920805.1 Petroica traversi | reverse complement strand
GGATCCTGTTGGATGCATCACCTCCCCCAGGTGACACAATGCACACACCCATCAGTCACACACACAAGTTCCAGCCCTCACACAGCACAGATCCAACAAGGGAGCCCAATGCTGGGGCTGGGCTGGGCTCAGCTCGAGTTTCCAGAATCTGTCCTGCCAGTGGCCCTTGGCTTCCTGAGCCAGCAGAATGTTTGGTGTCCCTGGCTCTGCAGCTCTGGGCTCTTCAGCCTCAGGGCCTGCAGGGCACTCCCAGAGCACTGAGCACCAGGCTCAGGGAAGGGTCACAGCTGTGCTGGTGCTGTGGGTGCACAGAGCTGGGGAAAAGGGATAGAAAAGGAAAAAATCATTCTGGCATCACAGCAGGATCTCACAGAGTCCATTGCCAGGTGTGAGAAAGGAAATAATTTCCAAATCCCACCGTGGGATTTGGGACCTGCTGAGGGCTGGGCTGGGAGCTGCTGCCCTGGCCACTACCCTGGAGTGAGGCACTGTCCTGCACCCAGCTGGAAATAAACTGCATTTGGACCTTTCCAAGGGCAATGAGCCCCTGGAGCTCTCCAGGAGGAGCCCTGAGGGTTTGTCTGGGCAGTAAAAGGTAATTGCAGGTGACACTTCATGCCCCAGAGTTGTGCAAGGGGAGGAACTTTGTGCTGCCCCTGGATCCCTGCAGTCAGACAGGAGAGGGGATGTTCTTGGAGGTGCCAGCTTTGAGTCTTTGTGCTTACCCAAAGGATGGGGTGATTATTTCCCATTTTTGCTGTTTCTGGGCCCAGAGAGCAGAAGTTAAAGTGCTGCCAAATGGCCCATCCTGGCAAACATTTGTGTTTCAGCTGCTTGAAACCATCACGGGATGCTTTTACATCTCCTTGCCCCTCCCACCTCACCAGCAACCCCGCTGAAATCTGTGTTTGGGACAACAATTGAAATTTCATTTATGTGTGTGTGATTTTATTGTGATTTCACTGCCAGGCCAGAAGGGAAAAGTCAAGTTAACAAGAAAATCCCATTTCCCAAAAGGAAGGTTTTTATCCATGATCCCCCCAGGTCAGCCGTCCAACTGCTCCAGCCAACGAAATTGTATCAGTGTGCTGTGAGGATTCATCTCATTCTGGGGAATAATCCAGTGCTTTTTTCTTCCTTGGGAATGTAAGAGCTTCTCCTTTCCCCGTGGAGGTTTGGGAGCAGGGATACCCAGGAAGGGTTGGCAGGGTGACACCAAGGTGCCCCTCCCAGGAACAGTGGCTGCTGTGGGACAGGGGATGTGCTTTTATCTCATTGTTCTGGGAATGAAAGAGTGAGGAGGTAATAAAAGATGGCATAAATCAAAATTTCAAACCCAAGGAGGTAATAAAAGATGGCGTAAGTAAAATTTTCAAAGCCAACTATGATTTTTAGCATTTTTATTCTGGCTTGAGCTGCTTGAAATTCAGGATCTGGCTTGCAAAGTAGTCTAACAATGCTTGTGAATTCATCCCTGAGCACTGTGATTTCCAAAATTATGGGACATTTTCCAGAACCTTTGCCCACGAATTCGAAGTGAGGACAAAAGGCCCCACCCCCCGGAGCAGGGGGTGTTTGTCCCCAGGCACTTTTGGAGGAGGTGCCTTTGGAAGGCGCCCACAAACCCTTGGCAGGCCCTGGGTGCTGCTGAGGAGGAGATGGGGGATGAGCAGAGCTCTCCTGTGGGAAAAGCTGAGCTCAGAGGGATGGAAATGCAGAGGGAGCACCTGGGCTGGAGCTCAAATTGCAGTTTCCGTGTCCCTCACCCCACATTCCCGTTCAATCCCATCCCCAGGGATGCCCAGCCCTTCCTGGGACACGGCAGGGCCAGAGCAGCCCCAGCCCCCTGTACCTGAGGGACTCAGCTGAGCAGAATTCCCAGCCCACACCTGGCCCCACTGGGAATGGGGTTACTGGGAATGGGGTTGTTGGGGATGGGGTTATTGGGAATGGGCAAAATGTGTTCAGGATGGAGCAGGAGGTGCAAACAAACCGTGCTGGGCTCACCAAAAACCCAGCTGGGTGTGGGGACTGGAGAAGGGAAGGGCGTGAGGAGACCCCAGAGCCCCTGGCAGGGTCTGAGGGAGCTCCAAGGAACCTGGAGAGGGACAATTCATCAGCAGCTGGTGTGCCAGGACAAGGGGAGTGCCTTCAAACTGGAAGAGAGGAGGCTGAGATTACTCGGGAATTCCTCCTGGGAGGGTGGGCAGGCCCTGGCACGGTGCCCAGATTTGCTGTGGCTGCCCCTGGATCCCTGGCAGTGCCCAAGGCCAGGCTGGACAGGGCTGGGAGTGACCTGGGACAGTGGGAGGTGTCCCTGGCACTGGGCACAGCTCCTCCCTCAGCAATGAAGGTGCTGCCAGTGAAAAGATGATTTTTTCCAGTCATCCCCACCCTGTGCCAGGGGACTGCGAGGTCAGAGCAGGGAACCAGGCACCCCCAGCTGCAGTGCAGCCTCTCCCTTTTTCCTTTTAACCAAGAACACAGAGATCCCTCAGCCCCAGGGCCCAGCCTGGCTCTCTGATTAACCACGTGTTTGCCTGGAAAAACCCCTAATTCTCCTATGGGAATACCACCACTTCCTCAAGAACCTTTCCCTAGTCCTGCTTGTAATTGAAGTCCTGGATGTGACATCACCGAGCTCTGGGGTCCCTTCCCGGCCTGGCAGGCCCGGAGCTGCCAGCAGGAATTTGGCAGAGGCTGTGAGAGCCCTGGGAGCTGCCCCTGCCCCCCTGAGCCCTCCCAAGGCTGGGGAGATGCACCAGGGCTGTGGCAGATCCCTGAGGAGGTCACTGCTCCATCCTCCCATTTATCTGCCCCAGATCCAGGCGTTTGCCTTCCACAGCAAATCTGAAATGCTCTCTTGTGGAAAGGATCAGGAGCTTTTCCCTCCCCACACTTTCCCTTCCATTTTCCATTTGCATTTGGTCTTTTCCTGGGCGAATTTGCACATTTTGGCCGGGTTTTGGCAGCAGCAGTACAAAGAGACCAGCCCAGATGAGGGAAACGTGGGGGTACCCATGGAAAACATCAGATTTGCCTTAAATCTGCAGCTGAAACCCCCAATAATCCCAGGCTGGGCTGATCCCTCTGAAGGCAAACCTTGAGCAGTGACTCAGGGCATGGATCCAGCTCAGCTTCAGTGTCCCTTCCAACCCAAACCATTCTGGGGTTCTGTGCTGGTGCCTCTTCTCTTTTTTGGCCTCACCTGCTCAGAAAAACCTGATCAATCTCTCCTGTAAACTCTGCTTCTCCAGCAGGGACAGACTCAGCATTTGTTACATTTTCAAGACACCACATATCAAGTTTTTTCCAAAACAAAAGATTTGGAATCCGCAGCTTTACCGGGGCAGAGCAACCAAAAAAATCAAACTAACCCCGGGCTGGAATGACCTCAGCACCTGAAGCCATGTAAACCAACATGGCAACACAGCAGGAAACCTTGGGAGGGCGATAAAATTAAATTTTTCCCAAGCAAAACATTTTTATTAATTTGATAACCACCAGCATTTGATATTGACATCAAGATCCCAGTGTAGATAATGGGAAATGGCAGCCTTCTGTTAAAAGCTTGCTTTTTTTTTTTTTTTTTTTTTTTTTTACAGCACCATTCAAAGGGCTCAGAAGCATTTGCTCCATTTCTGTTGGAGAATTTCACCTACAAGCAGCCCTATATGTTTGTGTTTTTAAAAATATTTCCATATGCTAAAGGAATGCAACCGGTTGCCAAGGAAAGTGGCTCTTACAGCAGCAGGCTGGGGCTGTTTTTCAGGGAAAAGCTGCTGCAGAAACCAGGTATCCACAGAGGTGCACTAAAGCAACACTAACTGAAGTGACCTTGAGATGACCTAGACCTCCTCATATTACAAAAACGAAAAGGGAGTTAGAAAATCTGAGGCCAATTAGGCGCTTTTTTTTCTTTTTTAAATTTTTTTTTTTTATTCCTGGAGACATGATGAAATTTCCTGAAACAAAAACTTGAGCAAATTCTATAAAATACTTCTAGCTTCGGTGGAAAAATAAATTATTGCCTTTTTATCTCCTCATTCCTGAGGCACAGAACTGGCCCACTTCTGTTTGTGCAGATGGATTGGAGGGAAAGCACCCAGAGAAGGGCCAAGTGCTGAGATTCTTGGCACGAGCAATTAAGTGTGAAGTTATTCTCAGGGCTGCCTATTTGTTATTGCAGCAGGAATCATTAAGATTATATGGAAAGATATTGTCTGGGAAAAAGTGTGAAGTCAGGATTATGTGTCCGGAGATGTGATCTGGGGGGGGTCGAGCTCCCAGGGGCTCCAGGGCTGGGATTGGGGCTGAGATCGCTCCTGAGGGACACCCGGGCACCGCCAGCCCCGGAGTGAGGGCACAGGATCCCGGGCAGGGTTTGGGGGCAGCACAAAAGGTGCCCATCTCTCCTGCCCGGCTGGACACACCCAGCTCTTGTGCAGAGATGTACAAAGCACAAGAAAAACTCTGCGGGGTCTCTCTTTGGTTCAGTTGCAGTTTTGATTTGTAAAATTACTGTTTACAATATTTTTTAAAAAATCTCAGTGCTACAACGAAACAAGGATCTACTAAGGATAAAAATTAACTATTTTAGTCAGCGCTCAGATTCTAGTGGGCATCAGGAGTTTAATGATTGAAACACCCAGGGAGGCTGGGGGAGCTCAGGCAGCTGAAACCAGAGAGTCCTGGGCTCACTGCAGTCCCTCATCCTCCAGCAGTGCCCGGAGCTGTTCCAAGAGGATCTTACCTCGATAATCACTGCTGGGTTTTGTCATGTCCCGCCCTGAATTCAGTTCTAGTGCAGAACAAAAAGCCTTTGCACAGAGGGGACAGAGAGGGAATGGCTTCCCACTGCCAGAGGGCAGGGCTGGATGGGATATTGGGAAGGAATTCCTCCCTGGAAGGGTGGGCAGGCCCTGGCACAGGGTGCCCAGAGCAGCTGTGGCTGCCCCTGGATCCCTGGCAGTGCCCAAGGCCAGGCTGGATGGAATTTTCCCTCTGGAATTGAGCTGCTCTAAGCCCATACACAGGCAGCCCGGGAGTCTGGGAAGGACTGGGCATGGAGTGCTGGGCTGGGCTCCGGGAACCCCACAGGCACTGGGGTCTCACTCAGCCCAGCATCTCCTGCCCAGGACAGCGTGTGCAATTCTCTTTGGTGGGAGGGGAGAGCCCAAAGCGCCCCAAACCCCTCCAGGATGGGTGGGAGCACCCAGGGCAGCGGGGCCTCCACCACTTCCCTGGGAATTTCTCTGGTGGGAATGAACTGCCAGCTGCTAAAGGCTGCAACTGCAAGGGAAAACCCACAGAGCAAGCAAAGCCAAAGGCCACCCAGGTGAGGGGGAATGTTAAAGCCTGACCTCAAGTTTACACTGCAGATCCATCCCAGAGCTTCTGAGGCTTATTTGGATAATGATACCCAGCAAGGCCTGGAGAGCCCCATAAGGAGCTCAGCCAGGCTGCACCTCCACACCACTGCTGGCACCAAACAGAGGGGCTGGACTCCCCCTGCTCATGGACAGTGACAGCAGTGACACTCAAACCCAGAATCAGGAGTGGGGCGAGGGAAACAAGGAATGACCTGTACTGGAGACATTCTGAGGCCTGGATTTGCCAATGCTGAGCCAGAACTGTTCCTGTTCTTACCATGGTTTATGGCACCTCCAAAATCATCTCAGGCCAGTGCCTCCCAGACACCCTGCAAAGCCAGGGCTGGACAAGTCACTGCACAGCAGCTGAACAAAGCCCCAGGCAAAGCTTCTCCTGAGTCACAGCACCTCAAGGATGGAGGTTGCTTCAACAAGCCAGGAGATTAATAATATTTTAAAAATTCCATTTGCATCGTTGGTTAAGCCAGAAAGAACCCTGGTGCTGTTCTGCAGTGAGGTTCAGGCCTCTGATGGGTGAAGGAGCTCAGCTCCAGTTCCCACTGCTCCTCCCAGTCTGCCCCAAGGAAGGGAGGGTGGGCCAGCAGCTGTCACCCCTGTGCCAGAGCAGGCGCCGGGCTGCAATGGCCTTAATTGGACAGGGACCCCCCCCCTCAGCCCAGGCTGCTCCAACTCATCCTTAACCCACACCCGAGCTCTGCTGAGGTGACATCACTCATCCATTCACGTGACAAATTAAGTTCAAACTTTTTTTTATTAAGCACATTCCACAGTACAAAGCTTTAGATCATGAACGATATCTGTACAATTTAACAGTTTCAAGAAGCTGTTCATACACCAACTTTCCAAACAGATAATTGGCAAACATAATTACAAGTTAGAATTAGACTATCCCAGTGCTTCGAAACATTAATATCGCAGTAATGTACAGTTGCTCAATTATGGTTAGCAAAACAAAGTCCAGAGTGCAGCCAGGATCACTACCATGAATCCCAGGAGTCGAGTTCCTTGGGTGCCAATCACAAAAGTCCACTGCTATGTTACACAAAGCACAAAGAAGTTTAGACTGCATGTTCAAATACCATTATCTCCCAAGGAAAAACAGGAATTTAAATCTTACACATGCATTTTTTTCAAAAAAAAGGACTCCGCTCTTCAGAAACAAAGAACCTTTTTCTTCAGGGCTGCGACAGATGTCTCTTTTTTAAACAGTTTAATATTAAAGCTATTAGATGAGAAGGGTAAAGTAAGACACTTGCACGAACTACTGTCAAGCTTACCAAAAAGTGACCTCATGGACGCTCAGGAGAAGAGTTTGCTCTTCTGGACTTCATCACATTCGCTCATCTCGATGAATAAATAGCTGGAGTAACTCGGGTGGGGGAGCCCCTGCAGTGCCCCCAGAGGGGCTGGGCTGGTCACACCTCGAGCTGCCCCGCTGCCCCTCGGCCCCAGGACTGCACAGGGAAAGGCAACGAGCCAACAGAGCCAGCAGCTGCTGCCAGCACAGACCAACACAGACAGACAGACAGACAGACAGCACAGCACAGCCCGTGGCAGCTGTGCCCTCCCCGGGCACAGAAAAGCCACGGGGCTGGCGCTGAGGAAAATCCACTTTGCACTGGCCCACGTGTCCTGTGAGCCCAGGACAGCAGCGGGGCTGGGTGACCACACCAGGGACAGGGACACGAGGGAACTGAAGCAGCAGCTCGGCTGAGGAGGCTCCCAGCAGAGCTCAGAGGAGCAGGACACACAGCCGATCCTCCTGGGACAGCAGCACGGCAATGGGGCCCAGCTGTCACTGCAAGGGGCTCCTCTCCCCCATCAGGAAGTGTCACAAACCAAACATAAATAATGGAACTTTGGCCCACGGTTGTCTTCTCCACTGAGCTGCCAAACTGATGCTCCCGAGGACACCAGGGGGGCTGCGAGGCCCCTCTGCTGTTAGAGACACACAGCTGCACATCCCGCGGCACAGAAGTATTAAGATACGGAACATAAATTAAACAGTTTTTAATTTTTAAAAAGTTTAGAAATTACATTTTAAAATATGTAGTTCCCATTAAAAAAAAAAAAAAAAAAAACAACAACCAGAACAAAACAAAACCAAAAAAAAAAAAGAAGAAAAGAAACAAAAATGAAATCCCAACTAATGAATACTGAAAAAACCTCCTTTTGCAGAGACAATGTCTAGGTAATCATGTCACCACCGATGCCAGGGGTCGGGACACCCTGCAGCCAAGTGCCACCACGCCCAGTGTTAGAGTGTAGTGTCAGGACACCCCGAGGCTGGCACCAGAGGCTCTGCTGTATGTACAAGGTATCTACATGCTTACACAGTATCTGAGATGAGGGAAGCACACGGGGAAGGAGGGGGCTACAGCAAACATCAGGAAGCGCAGGACGGCGAGTACAGAGCACAGGGCAAAGGAAAAGACAGTGCTATACAACTAGCTCAGATAACCTAGCCTGAATTACAGGGAATCTTTAATTTAAAAGAAATTATTGGTGCGGAAACAAGTAAACTGTAAATCCAAAAATATTACTGAGCAACTCAGAAATATTTCTAAGAGTCCAACGTACACCTAGGGAACAGAACGGGCTCTGAACCTGCCATGGGAACGCCTAAAGGACAGTGGTGACTGGAAAGCAAAGCTCTGTACATTCTGGGCATGTGTTTGGCACCCAAATTTCATTGGAGAATGTTTGTTTTTGTTTGTTTTTTTTTCTTTAAAGTCAGACAAAAGTGCAAAGCAATATAAATTAGGCCAAGTCCTTTCTTGACTTCTGATTTATATCTGAAAAACAAGCCATCAGAGTTCAGTTTCTACTGACAATTTACATGTGTGAAGCTTTGGATTTCTCACAGCAGGGAAGGATAGGCTTCTGAAATTCATCTACTCCAAGTCAGTGAATTTGTAGCAAATTCAAAGACGACCACTGAGAGCAGGAAAGATTAAGAAATTTAGATATAGAATTGTGCTGCTTTGCATCTACACAGCATCTAGAACCAATTCTGACTTTAGCTGTCAATCATCTTCAGGCATGTAGTAGCCAAAAATCCAGTAGTTCAAGACTGTGGAACCCTGAAAAAGACAAAAGACAAGAGAACTGAGAGAAGGCTCACAGCACCCTGTGCATCCAGGCTGGGAGGGGAAGGGCAGAGCACAGGCAGGAGGTGACACTCGTGCAGGACACGGCGGCTGCTGGCCAGGAGCTCCCCAGAGCAGCCCCTCCTGCAGGGGAGCTGCCCCAGGGGCTCTGGGGTGAGCTCTGAGCCCCACTGCAGCCACAGGCAGGCTCTCCCCATGGCTCTGGTGCTGGCACTGACCCACTGGCAGCTTCCTTTCACAGAGCCACAGTCCCAGCCCTGGAGGGCACAGCCAGGGACCCCCCAAGCTCAGCCCCCCAGACCCCAGGGTTGGTCACTGGAGCAGTGACCTTCAATTGCCAGGGGATTGTCCTTTCTTCCCACACTGCACAGGAGGCAAGGCTAAAGCTGCTTCAATGCATGACAAGTTTTTAGGAAAACAGACAAAAATTTAAATACTTTGATATTCCCATTTCCACCCTGATGGCTCCGTTATCAGCTTGGGGGCAGTCCAAGGTCTGAGTGTAATTACATCTGAGCTCTGATTTTACCTGCCACTTCCCAAAACCATCTTTATGGACTAGGGAGAACTTCCCTCTTGATATGAAAGTCCCATGAAAGGTTAAAACATCCTTAGGCACTTCCCCCTGACTTCCCTTCCCTCAGCCCAAGGCCTAATGCTTAATACCAGAATATTAGACTATCATATGGTAACAATTTTTATCATGTTACAATAAACAACAGGAATTCAACAGAAAGCAATAAAACTCTCACAGCCAACTGCCAGGACTGTCAAAAATGATCCACTTTGAAGAGCCTCACACTGCAAAGCCTGTAAAAACGTGTGCAGGGCTGCTTCAAAATTCACAAGACTGTGATGTTTGAAAGCTTATAAAACTGTTTCATTAAATGTCATGATGAAATATTAGCTGTTTGACCATAATTTTATGTAGATTTAAGGGTTTTGGATTCTGAAGTCAGACAAACCTGTCAAAAAGTGACATCACAGCATCTCTGAGGCAGAGGAAATTGCTGTTAGGGGACTGTCATTACCAGCACCAGGACCTGGGGCTGCGTGGTCCCAGAGCTGCCAATGTGCAGGATGGGAGCAGCAGAGCCCCTGCCCCAGGCATCCCCCCCTGCCCTGGCACAGCCTGGCACGGAGCTGGGTGTGCCAGGTGAGCCACCAGCAGGGTGCTGCTCCAGCAGCTGACAGGGATTTCCACAACTCCTCATCTCCTGACCTGAGAGAACGGCTGGGGCTGGGCCAGGGCAGGCTCTGGATGGATTCTGGGAGAAGTTTCTTTCCCCAGAGGCTGCTGGGCACTGCCCAGGCTCCCCAGGGAATGGGCACAGCCCCGAGGCTGCCAGAGCTCCAGGGGCTCCCAGGGATGCTTGGGGGGGGGGGGATTGTTGGGGGGTCTGGGCAGGGCTGGGACTGATGATCCTTTTGAATCCCTTAAATCCAGGACAGTCTGAGATTCTGTGTTTCTTTTGTGGCTTAAGACACACTTTGTATGGCCCTGCACTGCTCAGCCAGCAGAGCAGGCACAGGGAGAGCCCCAACAGCTCCCATTTCAGGGGACAGCTGAATGCCTGTGCCTTACACCAGGGCCCCAAAATCCCCAGCAGTGCTGTGGGTACAGACAGCTCTCTCTAATGTGCCTGAACATCCAGGTATCACCAGAGGACCTGCAGAGGGGGAAGCCAGCAGGACATGCTGGAGCATGACCACACAAAGCCAAATAGGGAAGAAGTGGCATGAAAAGGAGGTTTCATTTTCTTAAGGAAAACCTCACCTTGTCTGACTAAGCCAAGCTGCAGGCAGAGGGAGCATTTCAGACAATCCCAGAGGCAGCAAGGAGGGAGCCTTACCTTCTGAGGGCAGTAAAGTGCAGACTGTTATCTGGAGATGTAGGTGTATGTTCTAGATGGAGAGCGGGTCTCGTTCTGGGCACTCGGTGGCACATTTAAGAAATCCCAAATCAGAATTGTATCGTCATGGGAACTACTAATGATCTGAAATTCATCAAACTGCAGCCTAAAGACACGTCCTGAATGTTCCTGTGGGCAAGAGGCAAGAAGTCAGCAAGGCAAGGAGGAAACAATGCAGTGCACTGGTACCACACAGGGATGTGGACACACGAAGTGTGCTCAGACTCCGCTGTGCTGACTAAAAAACCTTTACAATTACACACAGATTTAAGAAAAGCTGCTTTTGTATGTAAATTCTTTACAGAAAACACACGGCTCCCAAATCCAGTGCTGTACCCTGAGCCTCCCTCAGCAGGGCCAGCCCAGCCACAGGCTGAGATTATTCCAGATGGAAGCTACCTGTCCACCAAGGAGCAACAATTCTGGCCCCTGGCTGGCACTGATGCTCTGCCAGGGCTCCTTCTCCTGCAGGATTCTCTGCTGAGTCTGTTTTTGTGCAGCCCCAAACCAGCACATCACAGCTGCAACCTGCTGAGAGGAGCCCCAGGAAGGATCAGCCAGGAATTCAAGCACTGCCACCAGAAGGGGAATGCACACTCCAGCAGCCCTTTCAACAGATCTCACAGTGGCACAAGAAGCCCAGAAAAGGGTCTCCCCTTACTCCTGCTTATCCACTTTCATTAAATTTAAAGTGAGGATTCTGCCTTTACTGGAGAACTAACCCAGAGTGATCCCAAACTCCAACCTGAGCTACAGGATACCCACAGAACACAGAAACAAACAACTCTCTCACTAAAACTAAATAAAAGAATAGTTAAAACTATCTCTATACCAAGACTACTGAAGAGAAAGAAAAACGAGAAGCATTTCCAGCTACATGAGCACCTCTCCAGGTGCTGGGAAGGCCAAGCACGTGCATCACCTACAGTCAAGGACTCTGAGCTGCTATGGCCCTGTCAAACTCACTCCTGAAGTAAAATTCCACACACATTTGGGTGAAAAGGAAATAATTTCCCCATCTATTTTTAATTAAGTCTATTGTCATAAGCCAAACCCCTCATTACAAAGAAAAATATAACTTAAGCCACTTAAGCCTTAAATGTGACAATCCTCTGAAGGGCTGAGAGTTCCTGTGGCAATCTGTTGAACTAAGCCTCCCTTCCCCCTTCCCAGCTCTTCCTTCCAAAGTGAAGGGTTAGAAGAAACGTTTGGGAAAGGCTCACAAGATTCTTGCCCCTTTATAATAAGAGGAAATTTAAAACCAGCCCTACAGTGATATAAGGGAAACACACCAATAACCAGAGTGATTTGATACAGTATCATGGTTCCTTTTTCTTTTAAAGGTATCTGAATCTCAAACCAGAAAAACTTGATCTTTCATTTAAGCTCTGATGCAAATCATTCAGGATATGACAATATTTTTTTTTTTCATTCTTAAGCACTCTAGACTTCATAAACTATCCTGACATTCCCACTTATCCCACACTGGATAATAATGCACTGGAACACCCCAGACAACCCCAAATTGATTAATTTTACTTACCACTAACGTACGCAAGCATAACGTACTTGCTGGGGCACGGGGGTCAAGAGCAGCTTGCAAGTCCCAAACTTTAATTTTCCTAAAAGTAAGAGAAGAAAATCATTATGAAAGCATAGAAAATAACATCCAAAGCCCTGGAAAGCTTGCCAGGTTTTTCCTCTAGCACATTGTGAGAAATATTCATGCTTGAGCTTGTAAAAGCCAGGGAGTTTTGTGTTTCTTTGCAGCAGCTTTCCAGTGATGGCTCTGTGATGGCTGTGACAGACAAGCTGCCAATGCACACACAAACCCCTCTGCAAAGAGGGAATGAACCTGGGCAGACACTGACCCAAAATAAAAGGCCACAGCCAAACCCAGTTCCACAATTGTTTTCAGTAACTCTCCAGGCAGAGAAAGAAATGGAGAATTTGGATATGGATGTAAGTGCCATGAATCCACAATGCACTGCAGACACTGAGCAAGCCAGAGGTGCTCATGGAGTGAGGTCCTGTCATCAGCCCCACAGAAATGGTCTGAAGATTCCTGAGAGCCCCACGAGACAAAGGCAGCATTTTGGGAAGTGCATTCAAACCTACCCATCATAGGCTCCACTAACAATCCTCTTGTTGTCGAACCTGATGCACCGAACCAGCTCTTCGTGGCCTTCTAATACTCTTAAACAGGCACCACATTCAATGTCCCAGAGCCTGGGGAAAACAAGGAGAAAGGCTCACTCCCACACCCAGGGTTAAGCATCTCCTGCCTGCTTTGCTGTGGGAGGTGTGTAACTTGCTTAAAAAGGTGTCATACATATACCAAAACGAACGTAATGATTTAAAATCACATGCGAGTAAAGCTCAGATAGGTGTCATTGTGGAAAATTCTAACAAGTTTTTTCTATTCTCTGTACAATACTGATCAGAAGTTCAGGAAATAAGAAAACCAGGCAGGTCTCCCCCACCTCTCCCAGCAGCAGACGAAGTGACAGAGCAGTAGATAAGAAACCCCAGTGTCCCACTCTTTCACGCGGTTGTGAAATGTTGACTCCCACACTGAGGTAAGCCCCATTCACAAACCATCTGCTCCAAAGGCAGGTCATGCCAAGGACATTTAGCAGCCCCAGAGTTGAGGGAAATGCTGTGTGCAGGTCCCACCTGGGCAGCAGCTGGGGGCACCCACCTGATGGTGTTGTCCGAGGAGCCGCTGACCACCAGGCGGTCCCGGTACTGCAGGCAGGCGATGCCGCGCTTGTGCCCGTTCAGCGTCCGCACGAACTCGCACGTGCTGGTGCTCCACACCTGGGGACACAGGACAGAGCCCTGAGAGCTGCACCAAACAGACTTTGCACTGCACTAGGAACGCACAGAGAGAGGCCTGAGGCTGAGCTCGGCCGGACAGAGGAGTGAAAATCCACAGGGCATCTTCAGAGGGGAAGAGCAGGGGCTGGAGACCAGTGGGGACCCAGCAGGGACAGAGCCACAGGCACTGCCACAGCACTGAGAAGAGCTGGGGGTGTTATCTAAAATATTTTCAGGTGGCAGAGACTGCTCCAAATTATTTTAAAACCTTGATTAGCCTTGGTAAGTTAGGAATCATTTTTAAAACTGGAGTTATCAAACACACAAAAAACCCTCAAGTTTTTTAACCAAAGAAATTACTAAGAAGCTCTCAGTAAGAGAAGGTCCAAATGTGGCCTTTAAGCTTGGTCTTAACATTAAAGCATGCAATCAACTTTGGCCATTTTTAATGAACTGTAATTGAAGTTCTAATGCAGAGTATCAAGTGGCTCATTGACCAACACAGGCTGCAGCAGGATCTCTGGCAGAGATTTGGACATGGAACTGCCAAGATCTTCTTGGCCCAGGCTAAGGAAGCTCTGGTTCAGAGAGGGCAGGGTGGAAATGCCTTTGTTAAATTAGTGCACTCTGGGTAACTCAAATTTCCTGGTATGTAACAGCTTTCAAATCCAGCCCCTGAATCCTTCAAACATGGCACAGCCTGGCTGAGCTGCTGGGAAGGCATGGTGAGGAAAGGCACTGCTGAGGAATTCCGTGTCTGGACACAACAGCCAAGTGAAATTAAAAATACCGCTGGAAAAAGGCACAGGATGTGCCACATTCAACAAAGCAGCTGATCTTGAGACTAAGAGTTCAAACAGCAAATGGGCTTTGCTTTTCTGCAGTTGTACAGCAGAAGCCATGCAAATATCCCAGTGCAGCTGTGTGCCCAAAGTCACCAAGAGCCAACGAGAGGACGCTGCTCACTGAGAGACACCAGAAAGGCACGGGGCCAGAACTGCTCCTGAACCCCTTCAGCTGCTCCAGGGCTTTGCTGGGGCTCTGCACTCACCTTGATGGTCCTGTCCCCTGAGGCTGACACGATGTACTTGTCGTCGAAGTCCACAACGTTGACGGCGGCGCGGTGCCCCACGAGGACGCGGCGCAGTGTGATGTCTGTGGGGGACGCCATGTCCCACACGGCGATGGACCTGTCCTTGGAGCACGTCACCATCAGCCCATTGCTGAACCTCAGGTGCAGCACGGCCTCGTTGTGGTGGATCAGCGTGTTCAGAACTTCACCTGTATTTACATCCCACACCCTGCGGGAGAGAGCGGCGTCACCCCGAGGGAAGCCGATGGCTCTGCAGGGTGCACAAGCCTGTCCCAGCCTCCAAGGGACAGCTCTGGCTGGCCCAGCCCTGGCAGGGCTTGGGCAAGGCAGGAAGGTGGTGCTGGAAGTGCCCTCACTGCCAGCAGAGCTGCAGGCAGGCAGTGTGCTGAACACATGTGCTGAACACCCTATTGATATCAGTCACAACTACTACATGTCAGAGGGCACTACAAGAAACCTAAATAAGAAATTACTGTATGCTTGGCCATCAGCCACTCCAAAACTTCAGGATATGCCCTGAATCCCTCAGGTCATAGTCCTTCAAAATTCCTAACGCTAAAAGAACAAAACAGATTTGGAAAAAAATTTATTTAATATGATGCTTTGCCAAGTATGAGTATCTTGCTTCTGGAACACAAGTATCACATTCATTTTAGCAATGTTTTCTGATATTTAAAGATTATTAAAAATATTCCCAGCCCTGATACTCAAATTATTTTTGTGCAAGAATTTAACACTCACCTCACTGTAGAATCTGAAGATCCAGTTACAATAACTCTTTCATCATACTGCAGACAAAGAACTGAGCCAGTATGTCCCGTTAATACTTTCAAACATTCCAAGCTCGTTTTGTCCCAAATCTGTTAAAAACGAGAAGGGTAAATGGTTTATTAACATGAAGAAAACAGATTCAAGACCTGAACATTGTCCCAATGCTGCAAAGAAAGGAGGAAAACCAGAGACTCCATGAGGGGTGAGTCTGGCCCATCAGTGAGCCTTGTCCTTCCCTGTTGCTTAAGGAAGTTTTGATATAAGTTTTTGAGAGAACACTAAAAAAAACAACTCTCATGAGGAGATCAAATCCTGTCTGGCCAAAGGAACTGCCAGGGAGGATGAGCCTGGAAGCAAAGTCCTGGCAGTGAAAGAGCCACAGCCAAGGCCAGTGACACACAGAGACCTCCCACTCCTGGGAGAACACTGATTTCAGGGCACATGTTTGCAGTCAATGGGAGTGATCCCTGGCACTGGGAGTGATCCCTAACATATTTTTCCAGTCTATGGGAGTGATCCCTGGCACATCTCTGCAGTCACTGGGAGTGATCCCT
>JAHLSL010000176.1:1229676-1264491 GCA_025920805.1 Petroica traversi | reverse complement strand
ATCCCTGGCACAGCTCTGCAGTCACTGGGAGTGATCCCTGGCACATCCTTCCAGTCACTGGGAGTGATCCCTGGCTTGGCAGTGCCCCCAAGAGCAGAGTGCAGGTGAGAACTTTGCCAGGCTCAGACATCCCGCCCTCACCAAGCCCCCACAGTCACTGTCCCATGAAGAAACACCAAGGCAGCACAGAACCCCCCTCACCCAAGGAAAGGACAGAGGGAAGGCTCACCTTAATGGAGTTATCTCGTAGGCCACTGATGATCTTCTCATCATCATACTGTAAACAGTACACCCCTTTGCTGTTCTCAGAGCGACACTGGATCCTCTGCAAGTTGTGCCTCCCACACCTCCAGTTGGATTCTATAGTCTGAGAGAGGGCAAAAACAGGAGTTGGGCCTCAGGCTGCAGCAGGACTGTCCCACACGCCCCCAGCTTCCCACTTTTACACACACCATCCTTGAATCTGAAGGGTATTAAACAAATCTCCTGCTCCCAATAAATACACACAAACCACAGTGAATTACAATTAGCACTTCTGTAATTTGTCACGGCAAAAGCTGTGTTTATGGAGGAAATCATGGTCAGCCAACCTTAATGAGAATTTCCCAAGGAGCCTTTACAGAGACACACTCCAGAACCCTTCGGTTCCTCCCATATTTATGTGACCAACCAACAAAAGCAGCAAAGATGAGACCAGGAGCTCTCATGGTGCCATGTCCAGTCTAACACATGAGTGAAAGGATTTCCTGGGCTTTCACTTCCCCTACCCAGCCACAGCACCCATTAATTGTAGTTACACACCTTGGAAAGGGCTTTTGAGATACAAAACTCTCCTGAAAGTACCTAAAAGCCTGATAAAGATTAACAGGAACTCTAAGGTTTTAAATAATCCAAACCTGCTTTCCTCCCCCCCCACTTGAAATCTGTAGAAGGGTAATTCTCAACATTTTTATTCTGAGTGGTATTTTTAAGGAGACAGACCTGACATGCCTTAAAAAGCTGCAAACTATTTCCACAGCAGAATCAGCACAATTTTCAGGTCTTAATCAGCTTTATTCCTTGTGGGAGAAGTGATGCTGGATTCAGAGAAATGTGGGGTTTGGGACAGGATGATCCTAACACAACCGTAAGAGAATGTGTGCCCAGAACTCCAGGCCAACACCTGCAGCACCTGGGCAGGCTGGGATGCTTCCACCAGAACAGGCCATCTGTTCAGCTATTTCCCTGGGATCCTCCCCAAATACTGCATGGAAACCTGGGGAGAAGCTGACAGACTGGCAGTTTGTTTGGAAGAGTGTATTTATTATATAATCCTTACTTCCAAAACAGTAGTAGGCATCTCTGCAGCTCCTCCTAGGCTAAAACTGACTGAACCCTTACTAAAGGCAGAAGTGGAGTGTGACACCCCAGTTCCAGGAAAATATGTCTGCTTCAAGGGAAAACTGACTTTCCACTTTGTTTTCCACGTGTTTGCTCCTCCAATTGTCTCCCATTATGCAATCTGGAGATAATTATACCCAGTCCTAACACAAACCTGATGTGCCTCAGGAATTTGTCTAAATCACAAATACTCAGAGATCCATCCAGAGGAGCAGCTGACAGGTCACTCATCCCCCCTCATTCCCTCCCAGTTTGGTGGGAAAGTCAATGAAATCAGGACAGTGAGGGTGGCAGTTTGGGATCAGCTCTCCTGGGCAGGCAGTGCACTGCTGATTGTCACACTGGGCTCAAACCTGACTGCTCTGGGGGGAACAGCCCAGCATAGAATGCAGGGTTGGAGAGGGAAGGAAGCACAGGTAATTCCCAACCTTCATCTCATCTGGGCTAGGAGGGCAGGACTGCAGCTCATCAACTCCTCTGGCCCTCAGAAACAGGAGAGGATTGCAGGCATTAACAGCAGGAGCCAATATAATTACAGATCTGAAGGCAGCAGATTTAAATATGCAATAGTAACACTGGAGACACAGGAGATAAAGCATCAGAGATCCCAGTCAGCCAATTTAAATAGTTTTAGAAGCTATTTATATTCAGATATTCATTTCTGAGTAGTCTCAAGGGAAGCTCTCCCTGTTCTGGGAAGTTCTGCACTAAGCTTGCACCAAGCACGTGCCACAGGAGCTGGGAGTGCTCAAACACCCTGTGAGCACTTCCACACTTCAGCTTCCTGTGACAGCCACTCCCAGCAGCTCCAGAACACACTGGGAACCCCACAAACCAGAAATGCTGCTGCTCACAGCTTCCCCAAGAGAGCAGCATGTGGTGAAGTTTGCCCACCAGGCACTCGGGACTCAAATGAGCTGCCTCAATTCTCACAGGTTCCCTACAGCTTCTTCAGCTGCCCCCCATAAGAAAATGCTGGCCCCACATAAAGGAAACTAAACTCTTATGTATCTCTGTGAGGGCAATAAGGCACATACAGGTGCACAGTTTAGCTCTGTGAGGAGATGTTGCTCCATGCAGCCTTTCTGTGGTATGGCTACTGTGGGAAAACAGTGTCTGTTTTTGGAGAACTTGTAAAATCCCCTCGCGCTGCCTTAATTCTTGGGATGCTGGGAAAGCAGCCATGACACACAGAACGTACAGCAGCACTTCCCTGGGCAGCAGAGTGAAACCAGATGTGCACATCCAGAGAAATAACATTGGGAGGACTGAACAGACTGAGTGGGTGGGCAACGGGAGGACCCTCTGAGAGGAACATGGTTAATGCAGGACTGGCAACCACATGAAAGCTTCTGCTGCAGGGAATTTCTGGGTGGAGCTCCATGGTGCAGGGAGTGAAAGTCTTCATCTGCACTCTCAGGAAGATTTCCTGACTGGATCCACGGAGCAGGGAGGACAGCAGGTATGAGGAGGGGAGGAGATCACAGTGCTTATGGAGTCTCACAAGTGTCAGGGATGAAAAATCCTAGAGTTTATCTGTGTATTTATGGCTCCAAACCAACACCAAGATACCCAACACCCACTGCTGTATTTCCTACAGGTGCCCTCAGAAGTCTCTTCTCCTCTGAAGAGGGCTTCCCAGTTAAGAGCAGAACAGCCTCCTGAGTTCACACCCACAGTTTCTCACACTCTCCTCAAAGCTCACCAGAGCAACAGCAGCGAGGGGCTCACAAATGCTGCACAACCAACAGAATCTGGACATACAAGGGATGAAGAGCAAGCATTTGCCACAGCAGGAGAGCCGTTTGGCAGCTGAAGTGGTGCACAAATGGATTGAAAGAAAAAAAGGCATTTAGCAAGGAAAGTACAAAGAGAAAACAGTCCAAGATGCAGAGGTGTAGCCAAGCCTTGACCATGCCAGAGTTTATTCACTAGTGCAAAGATGCACAGTGAAAAAATGCAATTCATCTGCATTAACAGCTGGAACATTAACTATACATTGGAAGTGTTAAGGATAATCTATTAGGAACAGGGTTTTTTTGCCCATTGGATAATGTACACTGTGTTCAGCTCCTTGGCTAACAATTGCATTTTTATCCTTGAGAATGTTATTGTAGAGTAAGTGGGTTTATCTTAATCCCATAAACCAAGGAGTTCCTGTTCCCTCTGAATACACAATTCTCCTGCAGGACAAATGGGGCAGGAACAGGCAAAAGGAACATCCACATTTATTACGTGTGTAGGGATTTCACCTGACGCATGAGGTCAGGAAAATCCAATCCTTTGTTCTCCTCATTCTTTCTTCAAAGGGAAGAAGGAAAATCCCTCCTGACCACAGCAGAGGGAAGGCACAAGGAAATAACTTGTGTCACCAGGGTAGAGAGGGCTTAATAATTAATTCATGATGAAGTTAAAGGGGTTTGATAAGCAAAGACCCCCAGGTCCCTTTGCAGGGCTCCTCTCCAGCTCATCTGTGCTAAAAAGCAGCAGTGACCTGGGCACGGGGAAACAAAGCAGCCAAGCCAGGGCCCCACCCCATGGCCAGGGCAGCTGGAAGGGGAGTTCTGCCCTGCTCAGAGGAGAGAGCTGCAGTCTGGGCCATGCACCACAAGGACTTGGTCCTTCCTGCTCCAACGCCTCCCCTTTCCTTGGCCGGCTTCGTTTTTAAGAAATGCATTTTGGAAAGTGCCTGTGGAACAGAGATTTCAAAGGCTGGCTGAAAAAATCTAGGCATATAATGCTGACCAGATTCTCCCCACACAGGCACGTAAAATTTCTCCAGCATCATAATTCGAGCAGTACTAAACAAACCTATTTCCCTCAAAAATTATACCCTGCAACTTTCACAAACAACCATCTCCCAACGCTGCCAGGGACTCAGGGCAAGAACTGACTTTTTCTCCTTTTCAAATTGTCCCAAGGCTTTAAAATTTCAGTTCCAGTCCTAAAACCTGAACTTTTTCAGAAATTAGAAGAACACAGAGTGTTTGTCTGATGGCCTGGCACCACATTTTCCGGAAGTCTTTGGAAAAACCACATTTTTATTCTCATCTTAATTAGGTGGACCCAGGTCTCCATGGAAACGAGCTGAGGGCACTCACCATGTGCCTCAAGATAAGGAGAACATTTATGAAATAAAGGCTTCCCAACTCATCACCAGAAATAGATACTTGTGCTAATCCTGAGGGGACAACACAATAGCTGGCCAAGCTTCACAAATAACATGGAAAAATTCCAGGGACTTGAGGTTCTGGAATGAGCAGGACTGAACTCCCCAGCCTGGCACTGTGCTCGTGGCCAGGGCCCCATCAGGACACCCCACACAGGATACCCTGCTCCAGCCACAAACAAGGTCTCACCCCAAGCCCAGTTTTCTAGGATAAACCCCCAAACCCAAAAAGGTTTTCACTTTTAAAAAAGCTCCCAAAGAACCCCGGCAGTTCAACATGTGACTTGGAGACGTTTGGAGTGACTGGACCACCTCTTGTGAAATGAAACCTAATTAAATATTTGGCCTCACAGTGGAGGTGGGGAGTAGCCATCTCTTTCCAAGTATTTGGTTTCAGATCTCTAAATGTCCTCTTATTTTCAAACCCAATGACTTGAGAAGTGGCACTGTGTTCCTAAAATGTGGTCGGCATGAAATAAACAGACACTGGCACCACCACATTTCTGGAGAGGCAAGGGAAGCTCCCTCTGCCAAATCCCTGCCTGTGTTACCTTCAGCTCCCACCACTCTGTGGTTGCATGAACTTTTGACCCGCAATGCAAGTAGAGCCCAAGGGAAAGAATTCAAATCTGCTGTTTATCATTCCTCATTTTAGCTTCCAATTGTTAATTCAGGTTTGGGATTATTTTTCAAATTCTGACAGTCAGAGGGCACATTCTGCTTTGAGCTTATCTTTGCCCACAACCCAATTTAGCACCAGCTGCAGTAAATTCCTAACTCTCACCCTTGGAAACAATCTAGCAGAATTTGGTCAATCTTGGTGGTAAAATAGCAAATAACAAGATTTGTGTACTAATCAAATATATTTTACCATATTAAAAATCAAATCCTTTGGATTTGTTCTTAACAACAGGTACATAATTCTACAAATGCTAATATGGCTCCCTAAATTCTGACCCTCTGCGAGAAACAGGAAGATCTTATTAAAGATCCAGGCAAATATTTGAAGAAAAAACATTTTGGTATTCAGAGACAAAAAATTCTTCATCACAGCTAAGATAAAGCTCTTACTTAAGAGCTTCTGCACACTGCTGTGAAACATGGAAGAATGGGGAAAGTACAAAACTGTGGAAGAGCAACTTCAGGCTTAAAAACACAAAGAGGAGGGAAAAGTTAACTTAAAGCTAAGTTTGGTTGTTATTGGTACTCAGTCTCTACATTTTAAACAGTGTTAAAAGTTTCTTTTTACGGCCCTTTAGGGAAGCAATTTGTGAAAAGTACTTGGAAGGGTGATTTATTTGAAAAATTCTAAGGGACTTTTGGAAGCAGAAGAATTATTGGGCCCTTGACTATCAAGCCCACTGCAGGTCGGAGGCTGGGCACAGTACAATGTTTCAGAGGGCTTGCAGGGAATGTGTGAGCAGGGAGAAATGTGCTGTGGCACAATCCCCCTGTGCTGTGCTGCTCTCCTGCCTACCCCAGGAACCAGCAGCAGGAACCTGCTGCCCGTGCACTGACTCTGGAATGATGCACTGCCTCTCCAACACACTCTGCAAGGATGGCCAAAGGTGCATTTCCCTCCTGGATTTGGGCACAGAGAAGCTCCCCTTGCTCCTGCTCCAGGAGGCAGAGGCAGGAGCCCTCAGCTGCCAGCTGCTGCCTGATCCCAGGTTTGCTGCAGTTCCCAAGTGCCTACGGGCTGTGGATGGTGGGAAGATCACTGCCAGCCCCTTAAATTCCACCCCAGGGGACTGACAGCAACTGAGGACTCAGTTCAGGGGTTTGTAGGCAAGAGAACTGCTGGAATTTTCCCTCACCGCCCTGATTCTGTTTCCCTGCTCCACTTGAGGCACCCAAGCATAGCCAGGGATATTCAACACCTTTAGGACACAAGAAGGAGACACAAACCATAGGAAGCAGCAACAGGATTGCCAAGCAGCTTGGAATGGGCAGAACCCATGGCAACAGCTCCCAGTTCACCCTGAGTTCATTCCCAGCTCACTCCTCAGGGTGCTGAGCTTGGGCTCCAGCTCCACGCCACAGCCAGGACAAACCCTGACCCCACATCCCACCCACCTGGGCCCCAATGGACAGAAAACAAATAGCCACGAGCTGAAATTCAGAGAAACCAAAGGAGGTCTGGAAATCTGGGTCTCTCGACTTGCAAGCACCAATGTGTTTTATATCCATTTTGAGTGACTCGGTTCTTGTTATCAGGCTATGCAGTGCAAATTCTTTCCCTAATCTGAGGTTTAATTTAATGAAATTCAGGAATGTTTTTAAAGAAACACACTCATTACTACAATACATTTTTAAATCCTACTCTTTTGCCACTCTAAGCTATTCAAAGACTGACAATTTTTCTGTATTTACTATTGATATTGGGGATGAAAGAAGCATGAGGGGTGTTTCCTACTTGCTCCATCCTAGCAAGAAATGTTAAATTCAGGAGCTTTGTTTCTGTGCATTGCAAAGCAAATCTACAGCAACTAAAGAATCAAAGCATGAAAGAGCAGACTGGGATAATTCAAAAGGCCTTAGAAAGCCCTCAGAACACCTGCAAGGCGTCCTTCCATATCTAATAAAAACAATTCCACTTACACAAATGAGTTTCAGAAGAATAACATCAAAAGTGTGAGTTTACTGTAATGCTAAACTGTTTTAGCATGCAATGCAAAGGTTTTCATGCTGCTTTTTGCCCATTTTCTTTACAGAACTGGGCCAGAATTGTGCAGAAAGCAAGGAAATGTCACACTAAAAGCTCTTAATCCCACAGGCTTCTTATCATTGCAGTATCACTCTCATTCCTGACAGGGAAAATACATCTCCCCTCAAATAATAAAGTGCATCATTCAGCTCACAGGTAAATATCAATTTTGGTCATATTTTGCCTAGGGTGCATTTCATGCTCAGTTCTTTATCTTTAAATGTCTAAAAATGCTGTAGCAAGGTTTATAAAAAGGTATTTGGAAAGCACATTATGGCTGCCAGCAGAACCATTTTAGAGAGTTGGGGATAATTTTGTTTCCTGAGTGCCAAGCAGCACAAATTGCCATTTGCCATTCTGCAGAGTGATTCCATTAGTTCACATCTGTCTTTAACATCAAAACACATTTCCCCACTAATGAATTTCAGACCAATAACTTCCCATCCTGAAACAAATCCATGACAGTCTGTGGTGTAACTTCAGAGCTTTGTGGTGGGTACAGCAAACAGAGCAAGACACATTTTCTCCTGCTGGCAGAACACTGGGATGATCCTGATTTATCAGAAATATTTCAAAACCACCACCGAGCAAGCCCAGCTCTGTAAATCTCAAAACAAGATAAGCAACATTTTATATCTGAAGCTTCTTTACCACTGATGCCCTGAGGGTTCATCATCATAGGACTGATTATTGTTTCCACCAAACCACTGGAGAGAGGAAAAAACCCATATGGGGATCAAAGCTGTATTTGCAGCAGTCAGTCACTGCTTTAGAAGTTATATTTTACAAAATTGGTGTTTAAGGCATCAACCTCAGATACCTTCTAACTGAGTCTGGCCAATACACTGAACATGCAATACATGGAATTATCTTGTAGTGTGTACTAATCCGGCTGTTTTATTAAAATCCAGAGTCCCAGAAGAGTCCCAAAACCCTTTAAATGCAAAAGGATGGAGTTAACACCTAAACCAATGCACCTGCTGTGGCAGGGAGTTGCTGAGGGTGTTTTTTACATCATCCCAAGAGCAGCAGTCACACAGATTCATTGCTCCAACATTCACCACCTCTGGAACCCCAAACCAGCACCATTACCTGCCCTGCAGACAGGACAGATCAGAACACCTACCTCTATATCCTGGATTATCTTTGGATATAAGGACCTGTAAAACGAATTGGGGGGGCCCATCTGTTGGTCTGTTTTTAAACAGGTACTGATCCCTAGAAAGAAAGAGAAACACAGTTTGCATTGTACCACAAAGAATCCAAACTTCACAGGGATGCAAAGTCAGCCATGAACAAACCCTCAGCACATATTCTCAAAAAGATTTGGAAGAATTTTTAGTGTCCCTATCACAACCCTTGTGTCTTTGGAATTTGACAAACATTTAAAAAGTCCAAGGTTAAAAAGATACCAAGTGTTTTCCACTGATTTCCTGCTCCACAGGATTTCCAGGCAGCTGGGTGCCATCCCCTTGCTCTCTACATGCCTTTGCTCAGGCACACCACTAGAGAGCACAGGGAAACAGGTTTCTGAGGCAGAACAGCTCTCCAGAAACATGGAAAGGGCAGGAAAACTCCACTGCCACAAACAGCAAGGGTTTCCCTTTGAGAAGCTTCTGCAGCCCAAGCTGCTATTTTACATTTTAAGCAAATAAAAAAAAAAAAGTTGAATTGTAAATACTTGAGGAAAAGCTCTGCAAATGTGCTGCCACTGGTTTTTTGTGAGCTGATGGAATTGTTAGCTCTCCCTGCAAAACAGGAATCCCAACTTTGGACACAGCTGTAAGGAAGGCAAAAAGTAGTGACAGACTGGGCCAGGGACACAGTCAGAGCAGGAAGGGGAGCTCCCAGCTTTGGCCTGCAATCCCAGCAATAGCCATTCACCCTAAACTCGCTTCTGGGGAGGTGAGCTCAGTACTTACCAACCCCTCCTCTCTGAGAGCCCCTTCCAGAGCGGGTCTGTGCGTACCATTCTCTCAATGAGCTTTTTCCACAGCATCCCCTCCGAGATGACCCTCTGCCACTCCTTACACACCAGCTCTGCTGCACACAGAGATCTGGCATCCAGATACGAAAGGATGTTTTCTGCTATGTGATCTAAGCCTTGCTCTACAAAGAAAGGAAGGCAACAGTCAGTCAGGGCACAGCAACAAGCAAACCAGCCCTGCAAGACACGGAGAACTCAGAGCTTCGGGCAGGGCAGCAATATGGGAACACTGTCCTTGGCAGAGGCACCAAAACATCCCCAAGGTTTTGTGCCTTTCCTGCTTATGGGACTGTCCTTCTGCCCTGGGGGGGAGAATCAGCACAACAGAGCAGCAAAAGCAGCGTGTGCAGGTCCAGGGGGGGGATTCTGCCCTGCACTCTGCTCTCCTGAGATCCCACCTGGGGCAGGGATCACATCTCTGCTGTCCCCAACACAAGGACATGGAACTGCTGGGGTAAGTCCAGAGGAGGCTGTGGAGTTCCTCCCCTGTGGAGCCAGGCTGGGAGAGCTGGGAATGCTCAGCCTGGAGGAGGAAAGAGTCTGTGGAGTGTCTGAAAGGGCTGCAGGAAAGTTCCTCTGCATCAGACTGGAGTGCCAGGACACAGGGAATGGCTTCACTGCCAGAGGGCAGGGTTAGATGGGATACTGGAGAGAAATTCTTCCCTGTGAAAAAGTCACTGCTAAGTCTGTTCCTGATTTCAGAAGACCTGCAATTTTGCTTTCCACAAAAATTCCCTGAACCTGAGATGCTGAATAACTTCATTTTCATGAGTAACATACACCCCTTGGCCAAGCATGAAGAAAATCTTTCAAACCAGGAGATGACGACTTTTTCAATTTTCCACTTTATCTCATGACAGCCCACTTTAGGCTTCAAACAGCCCTGACAAATCAAAGAAACTACTGTTATGTTTTTAAAAATGAAGAAACTCTGTTCATACAGTCCTCCACTGCACACTGAATTTCACATGGCCTTCATAAAATTAAACAGCGGCAGAGAGCAGAAACCATTACATGTAAGTCTTATTCATTTACTGATTTATTCTACATAATTTAGAGAACTATAACGAGGCTTTAAAGAAGGGTGAAAGCTCCTACAATGTAAATTGGGTTTATAAACATTTTTCAACCCCAGCCATAATAACAGATTTGAATAACTGAAATTAAGTAATTTCCAAATAACTGGTAGGTCTCAAATCTCACTACTTTCAAACCAGAAAACTGTTCTCTTTACACCATGATGTCTCACGATCCTCAGCTTGAGGATCAAACTTGAAATATCCTTCAGAGTCACTACTGCTGCATCTCTTGGGTTTCCACAGTTTGAATCCAACACACACACTTTGACAGTTTATAATAAACATATCCCAGTATCAGAAATCCATGTTACATTTTAAATACTTCGTGTGAGTAATAATGTTCATGTCACTTGAGCAGCGACTGAAGAACTGGATTTAGGTACAATTTTGACAGCATAAAGAAGTCCTTGGAAGACTCTCCTGGTGGCAGACAGGACAGAGCAGGGTCTGCTTCTATCCTCACCAACATCTTCCAGCACAAGGCAAACACAGCATTGTTAGGTCCATGGTTTTATGATTTCCTATTCAGAAATTACCGGGAAGCCTCAGGTACACAATGTGTGTTCAGCCACTTGTGTTCAACTGCTTCTGGTTTTCCTTCTTGTGAAACAGTTTTTCTCATAAAGATTTTTCTCAAATTCTCCAGAATAAATGCCATTGCCGAAAGTGATTAAGAGAAATGACACATGAGAGAGCAGGAAAAACACCCCAACAATCCCCCCTGTGAATCCCTGAGGGAGTTTCCCAAAGCCCCTGGAGCTCTGGCAGCCTCGGGGCCGTGCCCATTCCCTGGGGAGCCTGGGCAGTGCCCAGCACCCTCTGGGGAAGAGCCTTTCCCTGCTCTCCATCCCAAAGCTCCCCCTGCAGCCATTGCCTCCCTCCCTGAGCTCTGCCCGCAGCTCCTGTGCTGCAGCTGAACCAGCCCAGTGCCCTCAGCCCTCCTCGGGTGCCCCTGCAGAGCCTTCCCCAGCCCCGGCTGCCTCCTTGGGACACTCTGGGACAGCTTCGGATCTCTGGGAGATTGTGGCCCCCAAAGTGCCCCAGGGCTGGAGGTGAGGCTGCCCCAGAGCAGAGCGGGACAATCCCTCCCTGGGCTGATGGCCCCAGGACAGGGATGTCCCTCCTGCCTCCAGGGCACTGCTGTCATCAAAGTCACTTCACCCCAAGGCTTTTTCAGGCTCCTGCTCTCAGTGGCACCGAGGCTGAGGAAAGTTTGGCTGAGCTGAGCCCAGGTTTTCAGTGCTCAGCTCCCACTCTCAGTGTGCTGTCACCGTGGGGCTGTGCCCACTGTGCCCCTGGCACTCTCAGCCTCCACTGTCACCCAGCCTCTCGCTGAGCTTCAAGGAGCAACTGGCAACTATCAGGCAAAAGCCATTTTTTTATCAAGATGCCCAATTGTCACAATGCCGTGTAACACTGCCCACAGCTCAAAGCAGATTTTTAATGAGTCACAAACTGTTTTCTGATGTTAAAATCTGCCAATCTCATCTTCTGTGAACACACAGAGGCTCCCAAGTCCCACACTGAGAACACAAAAATGCTTTGCTCTGCCATCAAATCTAAAGATTTTTACTGCTTGCAAAAGTGCACAGATTTAAATTGCTACATTCAAAAGAGATGTCAAGTGAAATATTTACCCTAATTAACATAATAGGAACACGTCCAAAGCACAGACATGAAGGACAGGCCCACTAGACTTATGTCAGACAACAAGCAGGACTAAGTTAAAGACACATTAAGGCCTGAAATAGCTGCATATTCCTATTTTACATGAAAAGACTGATTTGTTTTAGAAAATTTCTGAAATAGGTACTAAAACCTATTCATTTGCTGAAGTAAAATTAATTTGACATCTATTGGTAGACTTTTCAAAGAAAAACATGACACCAATCCCTAAAGCCTCTACAGAGTCTTTGCAGTTTTACAGAAAATGCTGAAAAAGAGCTGTTGCTGATTAGAGGGAGCAGCTGAAGGTTTGGTTGAATTTCAGTAATAAATTCAAGCAATTAAAAATCACAAGCATTTCAAAGGTCCATGTATAAATATCACTTTGTATGAAAATGAAACCCAAATGTGGGATGTCAACTCTCTAAATGCCATCAACATTCAACACAAAACAGTCATTTAAATCAGGAAACACCAGTTACCACTCTGTCACTGAAAACAAAGGAAGTCAGATTCCATCAACTCTTCTTCCATTCTCCCGCATTCTCACAGGTGTGAAATTGGTCAGGACAGTAGTGAGCAAAAATTACTTCTGTTTAAAACAAAATAATTTGAATTCTTCAAGACAAGTGAAGCCGTCTTTTAAAAAGGTTTCACGGGATATCCCGAGTTGGAAGGGACACACAGGGATCATCAATTCCAGCTCCTAGATCTGCACAGGACAACCCCAAAAATCCCTCCCTGTGCCTGAGAGTGGCACTCCAGATATCCTTTAATGTGACTGCAACCCAACACAGGATTGATTTCCATCAGCTGGGATAAAGTTCCTGGATAAATTTAGACAGATGTTCTTTGCACGCCACAGCACCTTCAAGGAAGGCTGAGTATGGGAACATTTCCCAGTATTTACACTGGAAAAAAGCAACTGAAGTTGTAAAGATGTATTTTGACATATAGAAATGTGGTGTAAACAAGTGTCAATCTTACAAAGCTCCCAACGTTTTCTTAAGTAAAAATATTTAACATGAAAGATCTGTATAACTCTGTATCAGGCCTGAGGTACAAAAGCAAACAAAATAAAATGGTAACTGAAGATCAGACTTGCACATGAAGGGTCTGAAGAGCCAATCCTAGGAGGAACAGGTGATTTGGATTTTTAGGATTTAGGTTTTGGGGTTTACACTGCCTCCTCTTCCACCCTCAGTGCTCGGTGCTGTCCTGGCATTCCTGGGTAACCCACAGGCTGTTCCCACGCTGCAGGGTGAGGCTGTACCCATGGGTTGCCAGTGGCACACACAACACTCTGACCACTCAGCCCAGGCTGGTTTCCCATTCTGCAAACAATGTCCAGACATTTCCCTTTCCAAGACCCAAATCAATCACTGTTCCCAGCAGCAAAAACCCAGAGATACAATTTCTTGCAAAAATTAATGGAAAAATAAATACAATTTACCAGCAGATCACAACCTAGAGGTTCTAAACAACCACTTATTGCTGCTCTGCATTTTTGTGAAAATATGCACAGAACAAGTGTAAAAACAGATTCCGTATCTGAACACATCTACACAGGCTGACACCCCCAGGTGTCAGAGGAAGCTGTGAGTAACTGAAAGGAGGAATCAGGGCTGGACAACACAGTAAAAATCCACAAGTGTTTTTGTTCTCAGGTCAGCAACAAGAGCAGACAAACCAGATGCACTCAGCTAAGCAGAAACTCAGCACAATATTAAAATGTAAGAGTCCCTAATCTAGAACACCCATGCAGCAGTATTTTCTGTACCTATGGGATGTGTTTGAAAAAGAAGCTCAGACCAAAGCTTGCGGACTCACAACTTCTGAGACAACTCAGCTCCAATTCCAGCACAAGCTCTTTGGGATACACCAGCCCAACTATTTCAGCGTGGAACAACACTGGCATCCAGTGGCGAGTTCAATTAATCACAGAAGGGATCCAGCCACCCTGCTGAGCAGCAGGAAGCAGCACTGGATGTGTCATGGGCAGTGGAGATGAGGAGGATGCTCCCAGCAGCCTGCCCAGCCCTGGGCAAGCCCTGTCTCCAGCCCTGGATTTACCTGGCAGCGCAGTGATGAAGTCCCGCTGTAACATGGGCTTCAGGTAGGAGTTAATATGTCCATGCTGATAGTGACACATTCGGGAAATGAGGTGTTCCACAAACTCCACTTGATCTGATTCAGACCACTGGTCAAAGTATTTTATACACAAGTCTTTTTCCTTTTCGTAGTTTCCTTCCGATGGTCTTTTTCTTGAGACAATCACAGATGAAGTTCCATTACTTATCTGGGGTTGGGAAACGGAACATTATTTATAGGTTAGTGTATATTTAAATATTTATTTATATTATATATAAATAAATGTATGTAATATATTTTTATATATATATACATTTTAATATGTTTCTATATAAATATTATATATAGAATTTTTATATATTTATATATAGATATTATATAATTTATATATAAACAACAGCAACAGCTTCATGAAAACTCTCTCAAGGAAGAACATGTAAGAAGATGCAAAGAAATAATCAAAACTAAATTTTAAAACACTTTCTTCAAGATATGAGTTACATTGCATGAATTTCAAAGACTTTTCAAAGTCTTTCATAGATTTTGCTCCTAAATTACTTCATACACCGAAAGTCTTGAATTCTTTCCTTACACCTCTTACCATTTACCCTGAAAGGAACTTAAATTATTTTAGAACTACCTTTCCCATCTCAAAGCAGTGATTTCTGGGCACACTGCAGTTTATCTCCACAAATATTTTGCTCAGGTTCTGGCACTTAAAATGGGAGATAAAGTTGGATATAAATACTCTAATTAGCACAAGAATTTGGGACTTTTATGTCAGTGTTGCACTGGCTGTCCATAAATTAACACTGAGAATCAAGGGCTTGGTTTGTTTTTGCAAAACAGCTCCAGTCAATGTTTGGGACATGCACATGAACAGCTCATTAAAATCCTGGAGCTTCAGCTGCACATCAGGATGCCCCAGAACACCCCGGCAGGAGTCACTGCTAATTAGTGAGCACAGCTCAGAGTGATGCAGCTCCTCTGAGCCCCTCAGGAGCCAAGGGGCTGCTGGGGAGCAACTGCCAGCTCTGAAATATTCCCAAACTTCTTCAAAGCAAACGGGCTGGGAGTCCTTGCCACGCTGAACTTCTCTTTTTAAACAACAGTCTCATGCTCAGAAATAGAAATGAACTTTATTCCCAAGGATGCTTTGACGCAGCGTTGTCCCTCCAAGGTCAGCACAAACCACAAAATCTGAGCAGAAGTGGTAATTTCTCAAGGATTATCCACTGGCACCATCCTTCAAACGAAGGCTGAGCTCATTTTAGGAGGATACAGCCAACAACATCCAAGGACGATTGTGCAGACCCAGGATTTGGACATTTCTCAAAAGGAGGAACATACAAAATCCTGGCACCACTCCTTCTACATCCATGTTAGTCCTACCTGCCACAGGGTATTTTTCTTTGGAGACTCATCTTCATTCTGATCCTCCATTACTGACGTGTTCTGGAAAAGAAGAACAAATATTACTTCAGCTTTTTACTCTGTGACAATTTCTTGCTCTACAAGCATTACGAGAAAGCTAATCAATTGAACAGATAAAATTCATTTTCCCAGTGAAGGGAATTCTCAGAGACTTCTGGCCACAAAACCTGAGTATTATAAATAAACTCCTCTTTTAACTGACATGTTTATCAATTCCATTTACTGTAAAGATAACTCCCCAACCCCGCTTCAATTTCCTTTGACAGGTTTTCATGCAGCCTTTCAACGCTTTTCTCACTGGGAAATAAATTCACTTTCATCCTACTCAAACCAAAGCAATTAAACCTGTCAATGTATTCAACCAGCACTTTCTGCCAAAGTTAAATTGCATACAGCTAGGCAAAAAAAATAAAAATAAAAATCACTATACACTACTTACATGCAACCGAAAATGCTTTCTCCCCAGCTCGAGGAACAGGGATCATTCTCTGCAATTCACTGCCCAGGCTGTGCCTACAGCCCTTGGCTGTATTGCAGAGCTCTCCCCACATCAGAACTGCTCCTCACCACTGCATCCCTCCCTTTCCTTCACCAACAAAAGATGGAAGGATTTCCATAAACCTTCAGCTGCAAATGTTGCTCTGGGCTCACCTCTGTCCCCAAATCTTCCCCTCTTTTCTGCCCCTGTTGCTGATGAGCTGCTCCCTGATGCTGTCCATGGCACACCCCCATCTCCTCCTTGCCAGCTCCCTCATTCCCAGGCAGCTCCTGCTTCCCCCAGGAAGCAGTGCCCAGGACACTCAGTTTGTCCTGCTGACCCTCTGCCAGTGTCCTGGGCACTGCTTCCTGGGGGAAGCAGGACAAACTGAGTGTCCTCACAAATTGCTTGTATTTATTTCAGCCTCCTCCCCTTGTGTCTCAGCAGAACCAGGGGCTCAGGTAAAACACACAACGGAATAAGTCAAACAATTCCCTCACTCCTGCTGTCTTGGATTGTGGATAACTCCTTAGAAACTACATCCACCCCCACTCAAAACACAATTACAGCTCAAAAGCATTCACCTCCTCCTCTTTCTTCCCTAGGGATGTGCTGCACAAACCCAGGAAACCTGGAAAATAAGCAATAGCCTGTCTACAGCAACCCTTCCTCCCTGCCCAACTGCCTCCTCCAAGGTGTGGAAAAACCTGTGGCACATGGACTTTGGATGTCAGGATAAAAACTGTGGCCACCGGTGATGGAGAGACTCAACTGCCTGGTTATGACACACATGACAATGACACATCCACCCCAGGAGGTGGCTGCAGGGCAATCCAGAAAGGGAAAAAAGCAGGAGACGTTTGGTGTGACTCCACAAAAACATGGATTTTAGTGTTTCTGGACATACTCAGAACAGACCACCATACCATCCATGGTTTTTGAAGCCACAGCCTCTGGAAGACCATCCCAATTACCCACAAATCCCACCCAGCCCCTCTCACTGGGGTGCTCTCCCCCAGCAGCCCCTCACTGACTGGGGCCCAACCAGCCCACACCAGTTACACCATGCTGGAAAGCAAACATGCCACCAGGGAACTAGGCAGGGTTTCTTTGATTTCACTTTATTTCGATATGAATATGTAAAAATACTCATTAGAGTGATTATATGTGGTTAACAGTGCATCCAATTAGTGTGTCCTTAAATGAGTAAGGAACGTCTCATCTCCTTTGGCAGCTGAAGGCTAAATAAACCCATGGATCCTGGGAGCTACGAGCAAGGAACACTGAGAATATCAAACAGGTGGCTTGGGTCAGCAAACTCAACAGAAGTCTCGCATTTTATCTATTTATCTCCCCAACTTTCCTTCGGCAGGGCACGGTGAGACTCTGCCATCCCATTTCTCCCTTTATCAGAAAATATCTCAGAGATTTTTGCCAGCTTTCCCAGGGATGGAAACTTAGAACTGCCTCCTAAACATGATGCCATACTGCGAACTTCCAATAAAACTACAGCACAGCAGCACGGTGACACAGAGTGCAGGGACACAAATGTCACCAAACCCACCAGACTTCCACACCAGCAACTGCAGTGAGTTTCCCTGTGCTGTGCCCCTACTCAATTCCACGGGGCCTCCACTGCTGCCCAGGGAAAGAAAACTGAGCAGCAGGCCTTGGGGAGAGGCTACAGCCTTGGAATGACACAGGATCACAGAATCATTAAGGCTGGAAAAGCTCTCCCAGCCCATCCCCACCTTGTCCCAGAGCACTCAGTGCCACCTCCAGGGATGGGCACTCCAAACCTCCCTGGGCAGCCTCTGCCAATCCCTGAGCACCCTTTCCATGGGGAAATTCCTGCTGATTCCCCCCTGAGCCTCCCCTGGCCCAGCCTGAGGCCGTTCCCTCTCCTCCTGCCCCTGTTCCCTGGGAGCAGAGCCCGACCCCCCTGAGCCCCCTCCTGTCAGGGACTTGTGCAGAGCCACAAGGTCCCCCCTGAGCCTCCTTTGCTCCAGCTCAGCCCCTTCCCAGCTCCCTCAGCCTCTCCTGGGGCTCCAGCCCCTTCCCAGCTCCATTCCCTGCCCTGGACACCTCCAGCCCCTCAATGTCCTCTTGTCCTGAGGGCCCAGAACTGGACAGAGCCCTGGAGGTCCCTCAGCAGTGCCAGCACAGGGGACAGGCAGTGTCCTGGTCCTGCTGCCCCCCCCAGTGCTGGCACAGCCCAGGTGCCATTGGCCTCCTCTTCCCGGGCACCCCTGGGCTCATGTCCAGCCTGGCACCAGCACCCCCAGGCCTTTCCTGCTGGACTTTTACCCCCTCATCCACTGATGCAAGGGAGAAGAAGGATTCCTGCACTTCCCCTGCCTCTATGCACTTATCCCTCTTCCTCCAGAGCAGCAGAGCACAGCCTTGGCTAAGACAAGGCCTCAGATCCACAAATGGATGCCCTGGCACAGGACAGAGACACTCTCATGTCCTGTCACCATCTGAGCCATGACTGAGGGGGCAGATAACACAGGCTGATTTTTAGACTGGAAATGAACATTGCATTCAGATATTTCACCAGGAAGCTGACAGCCGCATTAATTTAATGGTATCTACTACTACAGCTTCTTGTGTTCTCTCTTTTCCCACCCTGACTCATTCCCCAATTTCTTACTGTATTTCAGAGCTTTTAAGTCCTTCCTTCTTCCCCCTTCTGCTCCCAAATACATTTTTTTTGTTTTCCTTAATATATCTTCTCTTTCTAATAAACTTCCTCTGCTTCTCTCTTAAAACACTTCATTTTGGGGTCATTCCCCCCCATCACACACACCCCAATTCAGACTCCAATCTCTCTCTCCAGCACTCAAACCCACTAAGTGGAGGCCAGGAGATGATGGGTGGATCCTGCCCTGTTGTCTGGAAGGAGCAATTAGACTCTGATCTGTCCTGACCCTTGGCAGCACTGGGCAGAAGCAGGATTTCAGAATTCCTGACAGCTGGAGTCACCAGCCCTGGCTCCTGGGCTGCAGCCCTTGTGCAAGAAACCTGATAGGCATCTCCAGGTCCAGCTCTTCCCTCCCCTCAGCGGCACCTCCCGTTCACCCCACCCACCTCCACACACAGCCGGTTTACCAAGTGCCTTTCAAGCGGCATGACCACGGAATTCACCCCAATTCCCGGCAGCTCTGCTGCTGAACAGCTCCGAGGCCTGATGGAAGCAGTGCCAGCTCATCCCAGTGATCCCAGCAAGGCCGAGCTGCCCTTGCAGACATTCCCCAGGTGTGACTCCAACCCTCACCAGAGCCCTGCAGCTCCTCACAGCGCAAGCAGAGCTGCTAAATATTGTCAATTCGTCTTGTTTAGGGGTTCATTTTTTCCAGAGATTCTTGTGAAGTTGCTCACGGCTCTTGCAAAAGCAGAATGATAATTTCCAAGCAGCTGTCATTCTTTAATTAGTCAGCCTGGAGTAAGAGCTCTCCATCCCTACTGGGAACGGCAGCGACAGCCAAGAGATAACAATGGGTCCAAGCTGGGATGTTTTGTTGCTGCCTCACAGTTGTTAAAACCCAAATGAATGGAGTTACCCTGAGCAAAGCCCCAGCCTCTACTTCCACTGACTGTAACCAGAAATGGCAGTAAAATTCACACATTGCTCCACAAGCTGGGCAAGTTTAAAAGCTCATTTCCTGGATTTGTATCCCACATTCCTTGCTTAGTCCCGCAGAAACTTCAGGCTTTCTTTAGCCCTTCTGCTCCACAATACCTCAAGTTTCTGGGATTTCTATGGGGTGCAAATAACCGTGGCAAAACCAGGTTCCCAAGTCACTTGGAGAGAAAGAGGTTCTGACAAGCCTAATTACATCAAGCTAATTCCCTCTAGAGATTATGAAAAGCCTCCGAAATAGAAACAACTACAAACGATCCCCAAAGGCAAAGAAATTGTAGGAATTACAGAATTAATAAATCACAGTTTCAATTAAGATCTTTAGATACCAGGTAGCAACTGATGTCTCGAGCACAGCAGTTCCATGGATGTGAGGTTGTGTTCTCATGCAGGTGAGCAGCGCTGCACGGCTCCCCTCCCTCGGCAGGTGCAGGAAAAGCTGCACCTTTCCCAGCAGAAATCCATCAAAGCTGGCCAGGCTGCTCCAGATTTCCAGCAGGCTGCTCTCAGCCTGGGTTTGCACCGGGCTCCAGCAGCTGGGAGCGCCTTGAGTCACTTAATTGCCTGGGCAGGAACAGCCCGGTGCAGCTTTGTTCTTATCCCTCTTGGAGCTCCAGGACCTGGAGAGCAATTATGGAGGTGATAGCAGGAAATCCTGGGAACTGGGGCAGGACACACGACTCTCAGCACCCAGCCAGGCACACAGCACTGCTGAGTTTCTCTGATGATAAAGCTTTCCCTGACAAAGAAGGGATTCACAGGATACAAAGGATGGATGGACAAAACAGCTGTGTTACCTCGTAAAAAAGAAGAGAGTCCTATATATTTGGGCTTTAATGAAAGGGAAAGGAAAAAAGAACCACTTGAGACTACACCAGTAATTCCCATCTCGGTTAAAGACCAAGCTAAATCTTCAATGGTCTTACTTTTCACAAGATTCCCACTCTCTGGAAAAAACATCAGGAAATTCAGTTAAAATTACCATAAAAATAAAACCAAAACCAAACAAACAAACAAAAAACCCTAATTAAAACAATTCAGCCAAACAGGCTCTGAAGTCCTTTAACAAACCTCATCTGACTCTGAAGAAGCTGAAGAACCAATACAAAATAACGAATACATACTTGGATAGCTTGGAGTCAAACTGCAGGGGAGTACAGGGAGCTGGAGCCTCAATGCCCTCCTGAACCCAGCTCTGGCACCCACAGGCTGCTGGAGGTGCCAGCACACGTTTCCCAGGGAAAGTGAGGAAGCCACCATGTTCTGGGACAGCTGCAGCCAGCAGCAAGGGAGGACGCTGGGCAGCACCAGCTAAAAGGGAGCGCGTGCCCCTCGTGGCTTCCTGCTTTTAATAGAGCCAGAAATGGCCAAATGCTTCAAAGCATTTCCAAATGAATGTGAGCCTCTCCTCGGGGAGAAATGGGCAGCATTTGTTAACCCAGGAACCTGTTAAACAATGTTTATTAACAACATCTTGATACTTGATCAGGGATAAGAGGGGATTTTCCTCTTTTAACTATGGAGAGAAGCTTAATAAAAATATCCTGTAGCACAAATATGAAATTAATTTGGAGAACCTCTAACCTAGACTGTACAAGATGGTAATCAACCCCTCTCACAGCAAGGATGAAATCCCTTCCTTCTCACCCTCCTCAAGATCTGTCTGCGAAGAAATGCAAAATCCTGCAGTGCTTCCAAAAGCCAGGTCAGGAGCAGGTGGTCACTGACAAAGGGTGCTTGTCCCACTCACTGCAAATTCATCACCACAGAACATTTCTTTGGAAGCACAGCCATGGACTATGAATGGGACAATGGCATTAAAGCTCCTGTGGTATGAACAGTAATTCACATCTGGTCACTGAAGATGTTGGGTTCACAAAGGCAGCACCAACACACCTTCAGCTACAGGTTTTAACTTCACTCCATTGCCTACAGAAAATGGTTCCTTGCAATATTTTTCCACTAATTATGTATCTTTAATATAGTGAGATAATCCCATCATAGCTTTACAAAAAATAAATACTAATTCCCTTGAGAAAAGCAGAAAATAGAGCCCACAGTGACATGATTTTCCAAATAAATGTTTCCTGAAATAGCTGATATTAGACAAACTTGATCCACTGTCCACAGCCACTAAAAAGTACTTGGAAAATCAGAACTCTGAGGTTCATCAAGTTAAACTTGATTTAGTTTTTCAGCAATCCTATGAGGAGCAGGGAGCTGGACTGGATGATCCTTATGGATCCCTTCCAGCCTCTGACTCTGTGAGAATCCCAGGATGATTCCCAGAATCCCAGACTGGGTCAGGTTGGGAGGGTCCACAGAGCTGACCTGGTGCCACCTCCCTGCTTCAGCAGGGCCACCCCAGAGCCCAGGGCACAGCAATCTCTGCAATGTCCCCAGGCAGGGACACTCCACAGCCTCTCTGCACAATCTGCTCAGGGCTGGGCACTGCCCAGGGCACAAGTTCTGCCTCCTGTGCAGGGGCAGTTCCTGGGCTCAGGCCCTGCCCGTTCCTCTGGTGCCACTGCTGGGCCCTGGAGCAGAGCCTGGCCCTGCCCTGACCCTCCTGACACAGGGACAGCAGGGACGGACAGGGACAGCAGGGACGGACAGGGACAGCAGGAACGGGCAGGGACGGGCAGGGATACCCAGGGTCACCCAGGGCTGAGGGTCCCTCTCAGCTGTGTCTCTCTCCAGGCTGAGCAGCCCCAGCTCCCTCAGCCTTTCCTGGGCACAGAGATGCTCCAGGCCCTTCCTCAGCCCCAGGAGCTCCCTGGCCCTGCTGTGCTGAGGATCCAGAGCTGGACACAGCACTCAGAGGTGCCCCCAGGGCTGGGCAGAGGGACAGGATGAGAATCCAGAGCTGGACACAGCACCCAGAGGTGCCCCAGGGCTGGGCAGAGGGGCAGGATCCCTCCCTGACCTGCTGGGAATGCTCTGCCTGCTGCCCCCCTTGGCCCCCAGGGACAGCTGGTTGCCTATCAAACATAAAAGTTCACTCTGCTGACCACGGCCGTGTCTATATTTGATGTCTGTATTAGTAACTGCTTGTTTCAGCTTAAACTGAACTATTTATGTAAGCACTGGGGATCTGCACGAATTAAGCTGAACATGCTTCAATTCTTACCTAGCTCGCTGCTCTCCCAGTTGCCAGGTTTTATTTTAGTGCAGCTATTGCTGGAAGTTCAAACAAAAATATACTTAAAATACTTAAAGAGTCTACCAAGAGCCAACAGCTGAAGGCAAAATTAGAAAAAAAACCCTCATACTGAAAATAGGGCATCAATTTTTATTTGGCCTCTGACTAACCACCAAAAAGTTTAAAGGAAGACATGCTGAATTCAGCACCACAGCTCCCCAGTTTGGGTTTCAAGCTGCTACAAACAAACTCTCAAGTTCAACCACAAGTTAGAGATGGAAAGGTTTTAAAGACACCTAATGCTCTTCCATATCCAGTTTGACACCTCTCACAGGTTTGCTTTGCAGTAGGTTTTGGCCAGAGCAACAAATTCCCCAAAACTAGAACTGGTTGCCCTGCCTCTGCTTAGAGAAGGAAAATCTCAAGCCATTCCTCAACTGAATGTTCCAGAACAGTTATTTTTGCAGGCTTCAAAGACTACAAGCAGTCTCTAAGTAGATCACTCTGCTTAATCGCCAATGCTTTGATGATAGGCCATTAGTACCACTATTTTAACTTTGTTTCTAGAGAACCAATCCTCACCTTAAACTCATTACAAATTACCTTGTTGATCTCTTGAATTTATCATGTAACTGTGTATATCTGAGTATTCAGTATGTCTGACCTCACATGGAACTAACCAGAGAATCCCAGAGTGATTTGGGGTGGAAACCCATCTGGGTCCTTCAAACTCATCTTGTTCCCATCCCCTGCCATGGCAGGGACACCTCCCACGGTCCCAGGCTGCTCCAAATCCCAATGCCCAACCTGGCCTTGGGCACTGCCAGGGATCCAGGGGCAGCCACAGCAAATCTGGGCACCCTGTGCCTGGGCCTGCCCACCGTCCCAGGGAACAATTCCTGCCCAATATCCCATCCAGCCCTGCCATCTGGCAGTGGAAGCCATTCCTCCTTGTTTGTCACTCCAGGCCTCATAAATCTTCTCTCTCCATGTTTGTTGTCAGCTCCTGGAAGGCCACAATTGCATCTCCTCAGAGCCTTCCTTTCTCCAGGCTGAACAACCCCAAGTTCTTCAGCCTTTCCTCATGGGAGAGGTGCTCCATCCCTCTGGTCACCCTGGTGCCCTCAGAGGACAGGTCAGTGTGTCCAGAGTCATGCTACATAACTCGCTTTTAAACTGAAAATACATACAAAAATGCTCAGCAGCTCAGGATTACTTTTCTGATCCAATCCCATGAAACACTAACAAGGACTCCAACTGCACCAGTGAGCCTTTGGTGATGGCACATCCCTTTACCAGGCAGCCCAAAGTGCAGGCTGAGCCTGCCTGGCAGGACAGGAATTAATCCTATCCTCTGTGAGGAATACAGCTGATGGAGAACTGTAACAGCAAAATCACTCTGGGACTTTTAGAGCTTCTGAAATAACGTATTGCACATTCTCGCAAAGGTTTACATCCAAAACATTCACTGACTGTTAGCTCATTTTTTTGTCACAGGAAACAAAACAATTGCACTTCTGTCCGAGTCCTCATCTATTTTCCAGCATGCCTCCATTTCCACACAGCAAGCTGATGTCACCAGAAAAACAGCGTAATTTCTGCAATCACAAGAGACATCCAATGGGGTTTGTTTGGTTTTGTTGGGTTTTAAATATGCAGTAACTGGTTAGCTCCTAAGGGCAGCCTTACCTCAACAGGTACTGCAGGATCACATTAACACCTTCCTTGCACAACTGTTTGAAAGACACCCTAAACTCTCATTTAATGTTCTGCGTGTCTGGAGTAGTCAGTAACCCAAACCTGCCTGCATCCACCCTATAAAAACACGCTGTATTTACAAGGACAATGAGCAGGGAATTGTGTAATTGTAGCAGTTTGATGACTCATCCCTGCACCACTCCAGCACCAAAGCACGGCCGGCAAAACCTGCACATGGTGCAAACCCTTGTGCTGGATGGAAAAGCAGAGCCCAATTCCACAGGAAGCACTCTGTCCACCTGCCCCTCAGACTGAGCAGCACTGATGCAGGACCAGGAGAAATGGCAGAAGCAGTGGGCTCTTCAGCCACGCCAGGGTTGGGGGCTATGTTAAGGGGCCCACGTGCTCAGCTTGAGATGCCATGGGGAAATATTCAATCAATAAATAATAATATTTGTAATACTGTCCCAGCTTGTGCAAGAGCAGGCAGCAGTAAGAGGAGCCAGCAAGGCTCCCTGCAAAGCCTCACCTGAGGCTCACTCAGATGAAAACTGGATTCATTTTCCCACCCCTGCACTCTGCAGCCCCTGCCCAGCCCAGGAGGAGCTTTAATTGCACCTTCAGCCTAGAGTAGTGTTTGTTTTCCAGGTGTCTCAGTTCATGCCTTTCACTGTCCAGTCATTCAGCCTTCCTTGTCAGACACTGATGTGTGCAGGAATCCTAAACCCCACTCCTGCCAGAGCAGCAAAACCTAAATACTCAAATTGTGTATCAAAGCATCAAGCTTATCACTGATATCACAGCTAACAGCTTTAGTCACTTGCCTAGAACATTTCTCAATTAACTTACACTTCTCTAGAGGCCAAACACCTCAAAAGAGAAATCCTTTCTGCCTGTAAATAACTTTATTTAACAGCAAAATGTTTAAACCAGGAACACGGCTCTGACAAGCTGGCTGAAGGAAGGTACGCAAATGTCAGCAGCAAAGTATCGGTTTGTTTTTTTAATTAAGAGAAGTTACCACAAGTTCTCAGCTACGATTATTAGTAGTAGCTTTGCACTATTCATTTATTTTCCACATAAACTTATTTAGGTAGATTCTGCACTTTTAATCTTAATCCATCCCAAATTAGAACAGTTTTTCCTCTGTACTTTTAAAACTCAGGGGGAACTTCAAACCATGTTGCTTACACAGTGAACTCACAGAAAGTTCTGAAGGAGAAGAGAACATCTGCATCTACATCTACAACTGTATCAAAATCTACCCTAAATAACTGGATTCTGGTAGGCAGTTTGGAGGATTAGGTTTGTCAAGCTTTTGGTTTTTGTCATAATAAAAACATTAAGTAGCATATACTACCTTAGAAACTGTCTCAATGCCTAATAAAGAGCCCCTTTAGCTTTTATTTCCTGTATTAAAAAAGCATCCAAAAAAGAAAACTTGAAGGGAAAACACTAGCTTGAGATTATCATTGCTTTGCTTCCTTTTAGAGCAGATGCAGAGACCTCTTCAGATCCACTCATCTCATCATTTATAGGACTTGCAAAAGGAAAATGAACTATTTAAAGTTGCCTTTCAGTGCTGACTGCTCAGATTAGCATACCTGACCGAGGGCTGAGCACGGAGCAGCCAAGCCATTCCAGAGGAAGGGGATGTATCCCTGCATCCCCAAATGTTCAATCAGCACGGCTCTGTCCCAGCCCAAACCTGCCCCATCACCCCCTCCAAGCTCTGCCATTTCCATAGAGCATCCCTGCCAAAACCCAAGGGGCTGTGTGGGCATCCCCAGGCCAGGGAAAGGCAAAAGCAAATTCCAAGCTCCAAAAGTTGGGCATTTTTCTCTGCACCACATTCATGGGTAAACAAGGCAGAAGACACCACTCTACCCCACACAATTAGTAAGTGTTAACAGTATTCCAGATTAAAGGTAGGATAGGTAACATCTGGGAAGCAAATTTCAGGCTAAGCTAGTAATTAGATCAGTTCAAATTCCTCAAAAATAAATTAGCCTCTGTTAGGATTAACTACACATTTACAACTTGAATGCCTGGTGAGAAGTTAAAATACTTCAAAGGTTATTCCTGGTTTCCCAGAGGGAGTTTAGGTTCAGATCTCTCCTGCTGTTTCCATATCAAACCAAAGGGAGTCACCTCCAAGTGCCAGCCCAAAGCACAGCCCTGAAGAGCAGTGAGAGGGAGGGGCACTCAAGGGCCTCCGACACCGCAAAACTCCAAGCAGGTTTAGAAAAGACTTCTATACAAACTTTTACACTAGAAGCTACACAAAGGTTCCTCAAAGCCACTGATGAGTCTGAAATGCTCAACCTGCAGAAAGCCTCAGTTATTCCTCCTTTGCAAAATAGAAGGCGTTTGCACGCAAAAGAAACACAGAAAAAGCAGCCATCACAATGAAAATGCAATAAAACTGCAGCCTAGAACCAGTGAGCTACTCCAAAAAGAATCCTGTCCTGCTCTAAGTTCAGCTGAAAGTGTATGGATCTTCACAAGTCCTCAGGAAATTCTAATCACTCACTAATTGTCTGAAACACGAGATTTTGTTTATGCACAGCTTCGGTGTGGGTTTGGAACTGCTGATATCCAAGCAACCCAGAACCTGGAGAAAACTTTATCTCCACCAAGGCTGCAGCTTAACTGAAGCTGAAGGAAAAAGCCTTCAGTAATACAAGATGTAAAAAAACACTCAAATCATTTTTTAAAATATCTACGCAGCCCCGCCTGGGGTTAGGCAGACACTCTGCACTCGAGTGCTGATTTTATCTGGCTAGTCAAAGGCATGTGCAATTGCATAGTTTAGATTTCACATCATTTATATAATGGATGGTAAATGTTCCTGACCTGGAAGGTCGGCACCACTTCTCTCTGTACAAGATGCAGTTGATGAGTACAAAAAGCACCTCACTGTAAGAATCCACAGAACAGGATTTGAGAACAGCAGGAACAGCTGCCCCACATCTCAGACCCTGGGTTGGAAGAGTATTTTCAATCCAGACCACATCAGTGTCTGCCTGATGTCACAGCACAGCTTCTTGTGTGAGAGAAAGGCAGTAGAGCTGCAGCACAGGGCAAACAAGGCTGAAAAAGATTATCAGACTCTGCAGGACAACACAGAAATCTCTACAGCAAAGAGGTGACAGTCACTGAGCAGCAGGAATCTGCATTTTTACCACTCAGGTACTGAATTCCAAGCCCTTTGGCCTGACCCTTTTCATTTTTCCCCAAACATGGACTCACACAAAAGCTTGAGACTGTCAGAGTATATTTACTTTAGCAACCCAGGCTTAAGTGTACAAAACTGTAGGTGGGTTCCTGTAACATTACAGCAAATATTTTTTCAGTATTAAATGCCTTTAATAAACTCTCCAGCTCAAGAATCTTCAAAAGCAGACAGAAATATTACAATTTTCAAAGCTCAAGTGTGCATTCAAATCCTGCCATCATGTATAGCAATTTTAAAGAGAGCTCCATCTGATCCTTGTTTAAGTCATTTTTTTTCAAATAGAGCATTTAATCACTGAGTAAAGCTCAGAAAGAACTTTAATGTCCACTTTCATTCACTCTTTTTTAAATCATATTTGTTTTCTATTTTCCATCCAACTTAAACTCTAATAGCCCTAATCTATTTAGCACAATTATATGGAACACTTATCAGTTACAGCATGCAAGACATACCAAAATAAATCTACATTCATACACTTTATAGCAAATAGAAAAAGCACACTAGATGCAGGAAAACTCAGGTTAGAAGCGTAATTTGGACCCCTCCTAAAGACTGACTTGGTGATTACAACAAAAATTGTGTGTGAACTTGGAGAATGCAAAAACCATATAAGAATGAAAAAAGGAAAGAGTTCAGAACCAGTTGAAGGACGTGGAACTGCTGGAGCAAGGGTGCCCAGAGAAGCTGTGGCTGCCTTGAGATCCCTGGAAGTGTCCAAGGCCAGCCTGGGACAGCAGGTGTCCCTGCCATGGCAGGAATGACATGGGCTCTGAGGTCCCTTCCAATCCAAACCATGCCATGGTTCTGTGATCCTCAACAGCTCAGAGTTTCCCACCACACCATGGCAGTGGCACTGGACACAACTCAGTGCTTACAAAGGAGAAGGCTGGGATGGAGACAACAAACCAGGATTGCTCCACAAGGGCAACAACATCACCTCAAACTTCTCAGGTGTCTGAAACCCACCAGGGAGCAGTGGGAGACCATCCTGCACCACAAAACCAAGCCTTTCCACAGTAACGCTTTGCAAACAGGACCATTTTGCCACAGAAATATTACACAGAAGAGTAAAAAGCTCAGTTTATAGTTCCTTCTTCTGTGCTGACCCACTTCCTCCAGCCGTGCCAGATGGGGGCTGGCACAATTTGCTCAATGCCCTGCTGTGGCTGTAGCCAGCTGCGCTACCCAACTCTGATGCCTCCCTTGATGTATTTGGATTCTCCCACCATTTCAATGGTTCATGAGAGACCAACCACCAATGTGAAAACTCTCAAATGTCACTCCTGAAGGCCCACAAAACGACTCATCATATGCAAATCAGAGCGCTCAGGGAAAGCTGGGAATGGGTAGCCTGCTAAGCACCCAGGAGTGTCACATGGAAAGCTAAGTGTCCTTTTGATGGTGACTCAGAGTGGCACCATCAGTACCAGCAAAGCCATCAACATCAGTACCCCGCTGCTGAATCCCCTGAGCAAGGGCCCCACCCTCCTGCCAGCAGGGTCTGATGAGGAGTCTGCAGTGCCAAGACACTGCACAAATGTAGTTTCAACCTTGGTGGGAAATACTTGATTATATATTTCTGTTTCCTAGAAAAATCCCCAGTGGGAAAGAGACAGCACCTGCAAGAAGAGGAGTATGTCACACACACCCTGAACAGACTGCCTTGCATCTCCTCTCCTCGGGCAGATTTCCCTCCTCCATCCCTCCCAGCATGAGCACAGCACTGCCAGAAGGCAGCCAGGGAGCAAGGCACGTTTCCTAACACATTTCTCTTCACCGTAACAGGATCAGAGACAGAAAAAAATACTCTCTTCCAAACAAGGCTGAGAAAGCATCAACACGAGGCTGTGGCTCACATCATCCCTTCTGCAGACGCTTGGGAAGAGCCATCAGGAATAACAGCTCCTGCCCACCACTTGTGAAATCTCTCAGGCTCAGTGGGACTGTGTTAAGCTTTCTGAGGGACACAATGGATGTCTGACATTGCACTCACTGTTGCAGCTCTGAGCAACGGGCACTGGGTGTGCTGAGGGAAGGTCTGGTACCTTGTGGTAATCCATGAATTCACCATGGAGAACCTGCCCCCACAGGGACATGCCCTGCCCAGTATGGAGAGGATGGATTGGGATCTCCTCATAGAACAGAGAAACACTAGCAGAAGGCAGGCCAGCAAGGCACCCAGAGGAGAAAGGACTGGATCCCTAAGCTCCCATAACTTTCTCTCTGTTCAGAAGCAGCAGCAGCAGCTTGTATCTCAGAGGGACTCACATCACCACTTCCTCCTCATCTCGCTCACAAAGGTCAGTGATCAAGTCAATTACTGACTTCTGAATACTGGCAACTTCTGAACAGAGGACCACGATGAGAGAGCTGCCGACTAAGAGGATCAGGCTCCTGAAAGGGGTAGCTCTTCTGCTGAAGCACACTTGGCAGCCTGGGGATGCAGTGTGTGACCTTTAGTGCTCTCCAAAAACCACTGAAAACAACAAAGTCCAAAAAAAGCACTCATGTGCATCAAGTGGTTTGTAGCAGCAAAACCCTTTCCCCACAAGCAGAAATGTCAGTGCTTGGCAGCACCCAAATGGTGCCAGCCAGGGGAGGCCACCACAGGTGACCCCAACCTGCCACGTGGCTCCACAGGCTGCTCTCCCCTTTTGCTGCCACAGGGAACACACCTGGGATCCCCAGCAAGAGCCACAGCCAGCTCCAGGTGACAGATGTACATCATGTCCCAGGAAAATCAGGAACCAAAACTCACAAATATTTACTCCATTTGCTGTTTTCACACATCAGAAATACATTTCTGCTCCTCAGCTGAGGGAAGCAGAGAGCAGAGCTCTGGCTCAGAGCTCAGCCCTGGGATTTACTCCAGTGAGTAACCACTCACTTCCACTTCCACACAAACACTAGGAAGTGACCCATGACAGAGGAAGGATGCCCCGAAGGATGAACAGGCTCAGTTAATAACTGAAGTCATAAAGCCCAAGGCACTCAGATACACAAAGGACACCAGAGAAGTGCTTATCAGAACCCTTCCCTTCAGGTAATAAATCCTGCTTGGCAAAAACAATTCCTGCATTTCACCTTTCCCCATCCTCCTGGTGCCTGCATCCAGCACCAAGCCATGGCTGGCCACACCACCAGAAGCTGCTGGGACTGGAAGGGACTCCCACACTGCATCCAAAGTGTCATCCCAGTACAGGCACTCCAAAGGAAACAGGCTGGGAGATGGCAGGGATGACCAGGATGGCCAAGTACTGACGCACCAGGGGGGAATAAAATGCAATGTTACCCTTTGCAAAATAGCTGCAGTATGTGAAACTACCACCAAATTGAGCTGTCGAATCAAGCCTCAAAATCTCTTAACACCCACACTGAGAACTAAAAAAAAAAAAGTTATTACAAGAAACTGCTGAAAACAAACCCCAAACTGGTGTCACTCTTCACTGAGAGGAGACTACAGTCAGAAGGAACAGACTGGAAAGCACCACTGCTGATTAGCAGAGGGAAAACTGGCAATTTTTACCTCGGATTTAGGGACAGGGAAATGCAGGCCATTCCGCTACCCACGCTGCCCCCTGACCCACCACGGGAAGCTTTAATTGCTTCTACACTGCTGGCCTTGGTTTGACATGTCTGTGTCTCTGAAAAGTCTGTTTAAATAGAGAGAGAAGCACAAATATTTCAGATATTGGAGAGAACATTCTGTTCCTTTAAAGAAAAGGAACCAAATATGTATTCCTTTTTAATGGATCTGTTGGACTGTTTCCAAAAAGAAATGGTAGTAATTCCACTGTTTTGAGGCAAAATACCAGAAAACATGTCAAAGAGGTATTTGTAAATGACTTCAGACCAAACAGAAGCAGCAAAGAAGTTGTCTGGTTATGACAACTCATTTCAACAGCTGCAGAGAATAACATTTCCAAAGGGATGCAAGCACCAGGGCGACAGGCCACTCATCATTTCCCATTTGTGATTTCATGCTCTGGAGGAGAAGCTTTGAGCAGAGCCCATCTCTGGTACTCACGGTCGGTTTAAGAAAACTGCATCATGTCTGTGCCTGAATTTCTACTGGGAAAAAGGGATGAAGAAGTTTTCATGTTCAATTTTTAGTTTTCAACTACAAGATTTTCCAACCACACTTTCTGTTGTTGTGCTCCCTTCTGGTATCAGAATAGAAACATCAACAGAAGCTCAAAATTAGTAAAGAAAAACAAACAGAAGCTTAAGCAAGTTAATTGTAACATCAATAAATAGAAAGATACACTTCCTTCCGGCAACTTCTGTGTTTAAACTGAAAGAAGGGAAATTTATGTTAGATACACAGAAGAAATCCATCCCTGTGAGGGTGGGGCAGGCCCTGGCACAGGGTGCCCAGAGCAGCTGTGGCTGCCCCTGGATCCCTGGCAGTGCCCAAGGCCAGGCTGGTCATTGGGGCCTGGAGCAACCTGGGATGTTGGAAGGTGTCAGGAGAGACTCAAGTCTGAAAATGCCACTGCATGGATTTTAAGATCTGGCCTGTGGAGGAACACGCTGCCATCTCCCACAGGCAGCTAAAGAAGTGAGACATTTATTGTTCCTGCACTCTATGAACTCTGTTAAAGCTTCCAGGCCACACAGCCCATGTGAGAACACAAAGGGAAAGAGGAGCAGGGCACTACCTGCAGTTAAGCTGAAAACTTTTGGAATAGATGGAAATGTGTAGGAAAGAACCTTTTCTAAGACCCCCAAAGACCTTGGGAGTGTGTAAATATGCATGAGAAAACCTAAGCAGAGTTTTGAAAGAGAGGTAAGATCATTTTTTTGAAAAAGAAGTGAAAAAAAAGTGTAACTGAAGACACGGAAGAAACTCTGGTTACTGGGTTATTTTCATTGCATCTCTCTAATAATTCATTTCCCAAGACTTATTTCATCACCTCCTCCGTTGTGCAATATTTCAAAGTGATGCCTGGGCTCTTATCTGCTGCTGCCTAATGAGCAGTGCTCACTTCCCACCGGAGATGTTTACTCCCAGAGCCTGGCCTGTCCCTGGCTGGCAGCCCTGCTGGAGCCGTGGCCCAGAGCAGCACCACAAACACACCCAGAGCCCTGCCGGGCTCTGAGGCTGGACACAGGGAGGCTGCTGTGTGCACAGGCTTGCATCACACACCTCTAACAGAACCAGTTTCTCCAAAAACCTAGAGTTTTGGTTTTAATCTTGCAGAGAAATCCATATCAAAGCAAATGGAAACGGGAGCTATTGGATTCCAGGCTGTATATGTACAAAAACATCATTAAAGATAATTAAGCAGTTAGAAATAAGGCCTTGTAGCAGTTTCAAGTATTATGAACTGGTATTTAATATGTGCTTCTCCATTCAATAGAAACAAGTGTTGAATGTCAGGACTTTATTTCCTAATAATATCAATTAAACCAAAAGCTAGAGTAGATGAGAGCAAACCTCAAATACCACAAATAGGAATAAATATTTTTAATAAATTACCTGTCTCTCTCCTGCATTCACTAACAGGTCACAGAATGCAGAAAGCACATACTTCTCCAGTAAACTGCAGGCACTATGAAGGTATTTTACTGCATGAGGAAAGCATAGAATACACAGCCAGACTGAGAACTGGAGCACCTCCCCAGTCCATGGGCAGAGGGGATTTGCTGAAAGGCTACAGCTTGATTTTAAATAGCTTTGTTAGGTTTGATGACTGTTAACAACATCACAGAAAGGCTGCTTTCTGATCCCTGCTTTCTTCACTTGGGTGGATGGCAGTGACTGCTGAAGCCTGGAGGTCTGAAAAAGCCCCAGGCCTGAGTAAGAGCTTCCTGCAGAGATCCTCCAAGGCTCCAGAGCAGTGGAGCTCCTCCCTCTTTCTGTTCACTGGTTACTCTACACTCCCCACACAACAGATCAACCTCAGATAACTTCTGTGAATCACCCAAGACCTTCTCGATTTCCCTTCCTGCACTTCCTATTAATCATTTCACCCCAACTGAATGTGTGCTACAGAACCACGAGCTCCTGCTATCTGTGCCCCACCTGATTTCTGTGTGGGCTCAGAGCTCAGGAAACAATGGAGGGCAAGTCACAGTGCCAAAAATAATAAATGGGGAAAGCAGCTGGTGCCACTTTTGCTTCCAAGTTCCCCTTCAGGCATCACTGAGTCACACACCCAAAAGGAGAACTTTTTTTTTTTTTTAAAATATTCCTTCACAGACACTTCCAAAAGTCTCCAAGCCTCTTCTGGTCTCAGCTCTACAAAAACAATCAAACCTTAACAAAAATCAAAAAGCCTTTATTTTGGCACAGTATTTCACAAAACCATGGAATATCCTGAGCTGGAGGGGACCCACAGGTATCATCAAAGCCCAGCCTCTGGCCCTGCAGACACCCAGCAATCTCTGAGAGCAATCCCTGACCAAAGCCTCCTTTTCCAAATGTCACATTCTTACATGAGAGTTGCCTTGGCCTTGGGTTTTAATTACATGACACCACATCTGTGTGACAACAAGTTCCTAAAAATCTCATCTATAAAGCTGCACACTGATGAACAAAATGGTTTCTATTTTATCCTGTCATCAGTGTTATCAACAGAACTTTATAATACAACATTCTTTGCACTGATGAGCCAAATCCCAGCCCAGGCTGAGCTTTCCCATGTTCAATTTACAGCTTATGCACCTAGTGGGCTTGATTTGTAAGAAACCAGGGATAGCCCAAGTTCTCAGATCCAGCACTAAGGAGCCTGGGCAATTCCCTAACCAGGAGTTTGCCATGCACAGCCCTGAACCTGCTATGGAGCTCCCTGGCCTGAGGAGGCTTTTTGGAATCCATTGAGAGGGTCCCACAGGCAGTGGCCTAGGCTGTGCTCCAGGAAACCAGGATCCATCCCAACCACAAAAAACACACGAGTGACAGCAACACTGCTCCTGACCTGAAATAGTCTCCAGGTGATGAACACAGCAGGGCTGAAATCACAACTTCTCAAGTTGGGTAGAGAGGAGGTCACCAGATGAAGCAGAAAGTGCAGGATGGCAGCCCTGGCTCTGCCCAGACAGCCCTGGGAGCAGCTGTGCCACATCCCCTGCTCTTCCTCCTGAGCTGTGCCACATCCC
>JAHLSL010000176.1:1212430-1229666 GCA_025920805.1 Petroica traversi | reverse complement strand
CCTGAGCTGTGCCACATCCCCTGCTCTTCCTCCTGAGCTGTGCCACAGCCCCTGCTCTCCTGAGCTGTGCCACAGCCCCTGCCCCTCCTCAGCTGTGCCACAGCCCCTGCTCCCCTGAGCTGTGCCACTGTCACTGCTCTTCCTCCTCAGCTGTGCCACAGTCACTGCTCCCCCTCACTGCTGGGGATCAGTCCAGAAACCACCCCGGCCTTCCCACCAGACTCCCACAATCATCAGCCACCTTAAAACGAACAACAATCACTTGATAACATCTTCTGAGATGCTCTCTGGCCACTGAAAGAACAGATCCTGGGAGAAAAACAATTCAGAATTCCCTCTGAAATAAAGTTTTTTCCAGCAAGAGGGTCAATGTTGAGGGTCAGGAAAGGGAGCAGCGAGATTTCACATCAGAAGTAACTTGCAAATATTTCCAAGACAGACACCAAACCTCTGGGACTCTGCCCTGGCATGACAGTAGGCATGTTCTAAAAGTATTATTTGGCAACAAGACTGTTAATTTCTATAAAACTGAGTTATCCATCTATGTTTTTGTCTTGGTCATGGAGTTTTTCCTGTCTTCGAATACTATTTCAAAATTTGAAACATAAAGCATTCAAATGGAAAAACATATTGTATTTTAACAGAAATTTTGAAGGAATTTCTGGTTCTGAAACTCAAATTTGTTGGATTTCAAGTGGCCACATTTTGCAGGTAGAGGAAAGGTTCTGAAGTAAGTGGTTACTCTCTAAAGTAAGACACTGATGTTCTCCAGTGGCTGACCTCAAATGCAGTGACACACAAAACTCAATTGTTCATTTTCATTCACGAAAAGGCAGTTTCTTTTATGTGCTCATTTTATACACATGAAAGACTTAACCACTGAATAACGCTCTTATGTTACCAAATAGACTAATGTTAAATAATCTTTGTGTTCTGCTGAAAAATGTTACATTCAGAAACACTTTGGGAAGTGCCACACAGTTTCTACACACATTCTGCATTTTCCTTCCAAGGTAAATACACTGGGAGTTCAAAATTGTAAACTGGTCCCAAAAGCTCCCTTTTTATCATTTTCAATCCCTCCCAAACCAGTAAAGCAGCAATTCCCCATCTATAAATTATGCAGGCTCAGCTCCAACAGCTTACTAGAAGAAAAACAGAGAACTTAGGATTTAGTGGTTTTCTATGCAGAGCAAACCCCCACCCCATCCCTTGTTCTTCACTTATTAAAAGTTAAAAAACTGAGTTAACAGGGCAACCCAAAGACCCCAGGACTCCATGCTCGCTATTCTGCATTCAAACACGTGCAAACACTAAGGTAAGGCTACACCCAGGACCACGCTTAGGAGCAAATAAAAAGCTTATCCTTTCTACATTAAATCACACAAATATCACAGGCTGGTCAGTTCATTGCAATTTAAGAGAAATGGCAAAGCTCATTATGTTATTTTTTAAGTTAAACAAGAAAGCAAAAGGTAGCAGGCAACATGCAGAACTATGCTACTGATATCACAACTTGAGAAAACAGGCAATAAAACACGACAGCTCACCCCCCCCCCGCCCTACAGCACAGAAAGCCCTTAAAGAGTCACTCCTACAATGCAGTTAAGTAGAGGATTTCAGAAAAGGATGCACAAAAAACATTTAGCAGACTTAACAATTTGATTAAACAGAGTCCTGAGAGTTTAACACAAGTTCAACAGCATAACATTTACAACAAGAAAGAAGAAAGGCACCTGGAGACATCTGACACTGGGCATGCTCTGCAGGCATCTCAGTGCGCACATGCTCTCTACCAGGTTGGAGCAGCCTAGCCACAAAGACCTTGGCACAGAACACTGCAGGGTGACAAAAAGGAAGGAAGAGAAGAAGCAGTTAGATGCCACAACAAATCACTCAAGGCAGGCAACTCATTAGTATGTTAACGTGGGTACTTATCTATGTTATTTCTACATTCATCACAGTTAGCGGCCAAGGGTAAAATAACCACTGAAGATCCTGTGCAGCAAAAAGGACAAGCCCCCCCCCTCTGGCCTGAGCTCCTTTTCCCCTCTGTAAACTGGTGGCTTCAGTGCCCAGCTGGACATTTCAATTGGCTCCCAGTAGCAGAAGAGTTTTAGTTCACCCACACACTGCCCACAGCAGAGGGTCTGGGGCAGAGGCCTCACCCAGTAACCCGGCCTGGCCAAAATTCCTGTCCAGCTGTGCCCTGCATAGTCCCCCTGGGGCCAGGAGGTGCCACTGGGGTGACAAGGCTTTAGAATCCCCCTGGAGGAGCTTTGGGAATTAAGGTTTGGCACTCCCCAGTCCCAGCTGTCTCACACAAACTGTGATTCTTTATTCCGACATCAATGTGTCTGTCCCAGCCTGCACTGGGACACACACCCTGACAGTGGGAGCACTTTAGAGAAGAACCACACTCAGCTAAGTTCAAAATGACCAAGTTCTGCCTAGTCAAGGCATTCTAATAAACTGGGGAAAATGTTAGAATTATAGTTGAAGATATCCCAAAGCTGAATCATGCCATGGTTACATTTATTACTCATCCTGCCACCCAAGTTTAACTAAAATTCCCCATTGCTGACACCAGAAGTTAGGTAAAGTTTGGAGATCCCTCGTTTCTTTTTCTGAAGCTGAATAAATTGGATGCAGGCAGACTCCCCAAAACTTTTGTAGCTCCCCAGTATTACTTCCCAGTTCCTTTTAAGGACAGAGTAGTACATACACCAGACAAAGTTAGGGAAAAGGATTCAGTGCTTCAGCATCAAGCAGTGCCTAAACCCAGCTCCAATATCTGGCACAGACTGAGCTTTCATTAATTTCCACACAGGCTTCCAGTTTAGTTACAACAAACACCAAAACCTTAAAAGAAAAGCCCCACACAGGTCAGAGATGAAAGTGGAATAACCAGAGGTGAAGCCTCATGGAAAGCAGTTTGTGCCAGGATCGAGGAGGGGGAGAGAGCCCAGCACACCTGAAGGGTTAAAAACTCTTTTTATGGTTTTGTATCTTATGAATAAAAATGTTTTCATCTCCATGCTAACGAGAGAAGTTAAAGCAAAACCAGCACAAGAATGCCCCTAGCAGCATCAGAACACACTGAAAGTCCCTCTCTTATCCAGCAGGCAGGATAAGGATGTCCCATGCTATTCACTTGGTACAGCAAGAGTGGGACCACGTATCTCATGGATGGGGGTAAAAACAGTCATATTTATGGTTTATTGTATTATTCTTTTGTTATTAGCAAAACAAACCCACAGTTTTCAATTATTGAAAGTATGTTTAAAGTTTTGAGAAATGGGATTTAGCTATAAAGTAATTAATCCAGTATATCTGTAATTACTTAGCAGTAATTTACTTGAACATGTCCTCACATTTACATTCGAAATTTAGTTCCCAGGACACTTTTACAGCAGTCAACCAGTGACAAGAGGGAAATTACCTTAACTTCAACAAGACATAAAAAAAAAAAAAAAACAAAAAAAAAAGTTTTCATATTTTTTAAAAAATGGGATGTACTGTTAAAACCCACGGACTGAAGATACACACTTTTTATAGGTCTGTTTGTCAAAAAGAGTTTATAATTCAAGAGACTTCCTTTCCAATCTGTTTCATCTTTCTTCCTATTTAGGACAATCTGTGCATGGTGTTTCTGCAACACTGAACCAGAAAAACTCAGGGTTTTGCTGCAGGCGTTGATTAAAGCCCAAACACATTTTTAAACATGGTAAAAAAGTCACTTTTCTCACATGACTTAATAAAAGTCATTGATAATAAACACAGCAAACTCCTCTCCTGAGATGTTAGATCAGGTGTACAAAGCTGAGTATAATGTTTGTAATGAATCTACACCTGTAGGTGTCCACAGATTATAAGCTAAAAATCACTGGCTTAGGTGTTATTACGTGGAGGGGGGGGGGGGGGTTAGGAACTACTCTAGCTAAATAAACTGAATTTTAAGCACTTGAAGAGAAAAACTGGTAACTTGAGAACATTTTTTAAATTTTAATTCAAAATGAATTAGACACCGAGGCCATTTCCACGCCAAGGTTAAGCCACACAAAACCCTTTGACAGCATTACAAAACCCTGCACGAAAGGGTTTAGAAAACCCCCCAGACACTCAGCTGCAGCACTGCTGTTGCACAATGCTACAAATTAAATATTGTGTCCCACTTCACACTGAAACTGGAACGTGCAAATATTTGCGCGCTTCCCTGACCTGTTATTGCTTGACCCTGTCATGAATAAAAGCTTAACAGAGTTCTAAAGGCTTCACTTTACACAGCAGCAGCCCCAGTCAGGCTTTCACTCCGCCAGGAGCTCACGGAGGAGCAGCAATATTTCATAAAGTCTGGGAAGGGGAAAGTGCCAGTGGCCACAGGGCACAGTGTGAAATCAGAACACAGAACTGCACAGGTTAAGGTAAGGCCAACTGAAACCCAGATTTTAGGGCATGAGGGATTAGCAAAGCAGAGCTGTAACTACCACCTATTCTGAGGGCTGTGAGGGGCTCTGAGTCCCAGGGTAAGGAGGGAACAGAAACAGAAACCCTCACTCTGATCTCTTCAGTGCTTTGTGCTTGGAAGGAATCGTACTCTAATTTTATTATTAGATGACTGATGTTAATTCCATACACAAAGAACTGCCTTGGTGGTCTAGCCTCAGGAATTACGTTTCAAGCTTGAGGTTTCCATCTTAAATCTCAAACTTAAGCAGCCTATACAAAATGCTGCATTCCCAGTGAAACCTGTAAATCCTCAGTAAAAAGGGAAGATGCTTCCATGCCTTTAAGACTCAAATGTTAAGAACTTCTTGTATTAACAGCAAAGCACACAGCAGTGTGCATCCAATAAACCAACTTTGGAGGTGGGAGCTTTTAGGATGGAGGTATAAAAAACACCCTCTCAGGCCCTGAACCATCCAAAGTTTTCCTTCCCCCAGGTTACAGCACAGCCTGGTTAAAGCAGTATAAAATGCCCAGAAATAATTTTTTCCAGTGCATCTGATACTGTCACACAGGATCCTCACACTTTTATATCCCTTAGAAAAAAATCACCCATTTATCCTCTAAAGCCCATTAAATTGCTCAAGAAATGCCTACAGCCTGTATTCTGATGGAATTAGAACACCTTTGCAACCCAGGCATGGCAATATTGCAGTGTTATAATCCAGAATGACAGCGTTTACATAACCCAGACTTATGCTGCAATTTTAATAAAATATTAAAATCATAAGCTCGGAATTTTTCACTGCATTCATTTTATTTATACAAGATAATTTAGGGAATCCAAATTTATTGGTGTTTTTACAGCTTGGGAAATTCTGTTCTTAAGGCAAAAATATCCTTGTTTTTGAAAATCAGTTTCTAGACAGAGTCCAAAAAAGATTGGCAATGAGAGGCATTTTGGAATTTGAAAGGAAAATACAGTAAAATAAATCAAAGAGCTAATTCACTCCATTTTTCCCAAGGAGCATGGCTAATTTTACTAATTCACTTGTCCTACAACAACTTTTTTCTTATGCAGTTTATTACAAAACTAAAATGAGTGTTAAAATCTAAAAAGCCATTTAAATTTATAATTCCTAAAAGCTTTTCCCAGTTTTCTTGTGATAGCAAAGCTGGGAGTAAGGTTGGTTTGTGCTCTGGATGTCCATGGGGCTATAAACAGATATTTCAACTGGCAAAAAAGGTACAACCAAATAACTTGAACCTTCACTGTGAATTTTCTCAGGTTTTTAGCTATAAGAAACTCACATGCTACTCAACACCGATGATTTCCTAGTACTTTACTTTGATTTAGGACTGGACCAACACAACTGATTTTCCTTATTTCCGTCAACACTTAATATTGATAATTTTATGGGTAAGTGGTGCTACTTAAACCTCTGTCCATAGCTGGGGGCTCAGTTAATGCAGCCCCAGGGATGCTCTGAAAAGCCAGTTTGGATCTGAGGACAGTCTGACAGTCAGGGAAAGCCTTGTGCTCCCACCTCCAACTTAATGCCTAGCTCAGATCTCCTCAAAAGTCAGCATTAACCAAAATCAGACATAAAAAATACAAGCTGTAACTGTTTCAAGGCCTTCAGTATTATTTTACACTCAGCAGGAACAGCAGCCAACTCCAACTCCTCCCGGTGTGCAGGCTGGGATTTCCTCCAGATCTTACCTGGTGCGTTTCCCATCAGGGCTTTACTCAAACAGAACCAAGCAGAGCATGGAGAGTCCCTGGGCTGGGGATGTGCCCGAGTGAGTGCACAGTGGGAAAGCAGAACATCCAGGGGTCTGGGTGTGAACACTGTGGGACATGCAGGGAGCAGTGCCACAAGCCCCCCCAGCACAGCCTGGCTGGCAGGGGACAGTCCCTGCACCTTGGTGACACAGCACAGCTCAGGGGGCACAGACACTGTCTGACCAACAGGAGTGCCCTGGGCTCCTCCTGCTGCCACCCTCAGCCAGGCTGTGCCCAGGGAGTGCCCTGTGAGGTGCCCTGTGCTCACATGCTCCACACCAGTCTGTTGGAATCGGTGCCATCACATCACTGCCTTTCTCATGGCCAAATGCAACCTCACTGGGGCTGCTGATTTGGAAGGTTGTTGGAGAACATTTCCACCCTCCAGGGAGTTTTACACGTGCATTCCAGCAATCTGCTTCAATTTCAGTGGAACTGTACTCCCAGGTCAACAAAGTTGTTTAAGATGTAATTTACTCTTGCATTTATTTCTGTCCTTCTATGAACTACAAATGCAAAAGTGAATTTCTCAAAAAAAAAAATACCCACGGAGTGGCAAACTTATTTTAAGTTGTGAAAAATTTTTGATTATTCTTTTACTGCTATCAGATCATTCTAAAAAATAGTTAACCAATAGCTGAGTCACAGTGGCATTAGGAAAATCAATTCAAACAAATGATTGCCATTCACAACAAAAACTGCTCAATGGAACAACCTTCCAACAGCCATTTGAGAGCTGCATGTAAGCTCTTGCACTTGGGGAAAAACACTAAGTGAGGAATTAGGAAATTGAAAGCAAGACAAGGGAAAAGAATTGATCAGAGAAATTCTCCTCATTACCACAGCGATGCTCTAGATAGGACACTGAATTCACAGGAGGCTGATGGATAACGTTGTCCCACTCTGCTCCTGAAGATCAAAGTGTGTGTATGCTACACACAGTCAATGCTACAAAAGGAATATGGGTTCAGTGGAGAGAAGATTAAATGCTTTCTTTCAATAGAATAACCATCTTACTCTGTTATAATTTATTCATCAGGATAAGACTCATGAGATGCAGCAGATCATTTTCAAGAAGATACAAAGCACTGGGAAGAAAATCCTAAGGTGTTTGCATAAGTCACTCTGAACATTAACTGAAATAATGTAAATTTTCCAAAATACACAGCATTCGGATTAGCCCTTGCTTCCCTCATGTAAACACACCACAACCGCCCCAGTTGTGTAATAAACCTTTGTCACTAACATACCCTGTGTTACACTAAAAAGGCCATTTCTAAAGCAAAACACTTCCTTCTGCTCTCCTGCAGCAGGACAGGGCCTTCCAGACATCTCCAGCCAGCAGCTCAGGGCAAATCCTGACTGGGGAACAGACCCAGCACTGTCAATCACAGGAGAAACTCGCAGGGAGTCAAACACGGAGACAAAAGTGGCTGAAAACTTGTCTAACATGTTAAAAGCTGTCTGAGACCCTTCTGTATTAGGTTTTTAAGGCTGAGGCCTAACAGAGCAAACAATAAATCCTACAATGGGCAAGGCAGGGCACAAGCACTCGAAAAGTTCCAATGCCTGTGGATCCAGGAACAGCCCCTGCATTCCCAGGCAGGGGCTGCACAGGAATACTGACACAGCTCCCAGAGCTGCCCCACACGGCTCTTTCTGAAATGTAACATTCAAAACATGGGCAAGAACAAAGCCTCCAACCTGCTCAGCTCTACTGCTGCCATTGTAGAGCTGGTTCATGTTTCCAAAAGTTAAGCAATATTAAATAACATTGAGGATCTTGATCAGCAGGAGCACTCATTGATGCTTCCTCTTTTTTTTCCCTGCTCAGTGTATTTTAAATTATTTCCTCTTTTCAGTTTTCATCACTAAAGATGCTAAGTTCACTTCTGCCTCCCCGTTCTCTCATTTTAGAAAAAGGCACACCCTGAAGAGCAAATCTTCCACAAAAAGATGTTATTTTACAGTTTTAACTCCAAAGTGAGTCTGATGGGTGTGAGAAGCAAATTCAATTTGATACTAGATGAGAATGCAAGAAATGTGTCATTCTAAGGTTAATAAGTATTTCCCTCAGATTCTGCCTCTGGTTTATTTGAAAGAGTTATACTACAACAGACTTCTCCACCCTAACCAAATAAAATTCAACTACTCAAAAAATCAAACCAGGAAACAAGAGCACCTTTTGCACAAGTAATTAATTATAAATGTACGTATCAATTAAATTCAAATATAACTTTGGCACAAAATACCACACCAGCAAAACAAACGCAGAACTAAAACCATGCATGAGATCAAGAGCACCCACAGGAGTTCCTGCTACAGGAGGTTTAACACTGAGGCCTCACCGTTCACTGCAGTAACTGCCTGCTAAGGAGAACACACAAAGGCTGAGCACACTGCTCTTCCTGTCCACAGCAAGCCAGGTACATTGTTTCACAGTGACTTTAGAAAGAAGTCACTGATTCCATCAAAGCACCAGCTCACAGTAAAGCTGGGCACTGGGAGGTGTAGCTCTTGCATTCACACCAGATATGATACTGGACTTACATAACTTTATTTTCCTACCAGCCAGGGACCCTTCCTGAGGCACACAAACACCTTCAAACCCATCTCCAAGATAATCTGTTGTAGCTTTCTGCAACCCAGATCTCAGAGGAATGGGACTCCAAGTACAACCACTCTGAAATAAACTTCTGTCTCTGTGAGGCTCCTCCTGCCAGCCCTGCCCTCACCTGCCCCCAAACAGCTGGGCCAGACCTTCACATGGACAGCTCAAGAAGGGTTTAGGACACTGACTCCAAGTGCTGCCCACAACACAATTTCAAATGGCATTTCAGCAGGAAAAGCTACAGGAATTTGCCCTAGGAACCACCAGAGAAGTTCTTTCCAGATCTGATCTACCATCAGAGGACAGGGACAAAACTCAGAGCTGGGACCTCCCTGAACTCCACGGGGAGCCCAAGGCAGTAATGGACAAGGCTGCTCTCCCTTTCCAGAGGCAGGATGTGGCAGCCAATGGCTCCGTGCCCGTTCCTGCACACACAGAAGTTCACCTCGTGTCCCAGGCCTGCAGTTCCCTCCAGTGCTGCTCCTGTATTTCCTGGCTGTGCCCTGTCTGTAAGCTCAGCAGCTGATTCCCTGTGCCCTAACACTTGGGGGACACGAAGCAGTTAAAGCAGGAGACTGAATGTGCGGACAAACTCATCTAAGCAGAAGCAGCAAGATATAGTACAGGGTGACTTCTTACCTGAAACTTTGTTTCTGGGCTTCAGATCCACCAATCCAGAATGAAAGGGGATTCGAATGGGTTTTCCTTCTCAGACTTGTCTGTTAAAAGAGAGCAGCCAATCATCTTCAGCTTGGTGTATCTACTTGTTTCTTGAACGAAATCCCAATTACTGCTAATGCTGTTAGAGACAAGGCAGCCCAGGCACCTGCCCAGCCCGGGACCGACTACGTTAGTGGGGTTGTCGGATTGGTGGATCTAAGACAGAGAAACGCATTTACAGACAAGAAACTGCTCCTTCCCCTATCCTGGCTCACCCAAACAAGCGTTCTGGGGTACAGCTCACCTTGCCAAGATTAAGGAAGATGAGAAGCAGCTTCAAAGCAAATAAAGCAAGTCCTAAAGCTTCAACCACCAGCTCACACCTCGCAGGCCTGCTCCAGGAACACAGGTTTGCACAACAGAACTCAGTGCAGTTCTCCTGGTCTGCTATAAACATCCTCTAAAGCATTTCACTGCAACGATTATTTCCCTGTTTCCAGGCTCAAAGTGACCTCATTTGCCTTACATGTCTGCAGCACAAAGATGGAGTTGTCAAGATACTCCTGATGTGAACAACAGCACTGAATTCAGTACATTTGCAGTGCTGTGTCTCTGGAAAACAATCTAGAACCAGAAGAGAGCGAGGCATTGTACACTGCTCCTGGGACAAGGAACACTCAGCTCTTGCTAAGCAGGGAGGTGAAAGGCCTCTAGCCAATCCTGCCAGCAGCACAGTGAGAGTGTGACTAATTTAAAGCAGCTGGAACAGTTGACACCTCAGAGATGGGGGCTGCAGAAAACTCACACTCCACGTGCAACAGAAAGCTCAGCCTAGAGAGCATGCAACTTCCACCAACAGCTTCAAAAAGTCTGGGCCATGGCCTACAGAGCTTCCTCTACCAGCAGTGAGAACAAAACGCTGCAGCATCCCCAGAGGAACAGTCACCACCACCTCTCACCTCTGCTCTCCAGGGCTGAACCTCAGCCTCCACTGCTGTGCCCCACCTCTCAAGCTCTAGCAACTCACAGAAGGGTGGAGAAAGTGCCTCTGTCCTCAGCTGTGCCAAGAAACCATTTCCATGAGGGCAGGACTGTCCCTGGCTGCCCATGGCTCTCCAAAGAAAGGAGCATCTTCACGGTGGGGCCATTTCCTGCTTCACAGCCCCTGGCAAAGCCAAAGCTGGTCAATCCCAGGGCAGCTTTTCAAGGACAAAGCAGCACTGTGGGCCCAGTACCATGTCCAATGCATGATTGTTAAAGCTGCCAAGGAAAGTGCTAGGATGTCAAGGCATATGACTCAGAATTTTCAGAGTACAATATAGCTCAGCAAGAAGCCAGCTATCAAATTATATAAATGTACCGATTTGCTAAGTCACTGCAGAGCCAGCAGGGTGCTGGAAGGAGAGGCACTTCCTCATGAAGGCAAACCTTAACATTATTTGCAAGTTTAACAGCACAAGTCTAATTTTTGTCTCCAGCAGGACTGGTGTGCTGGAGACAGCCTGAATAACAAGTTTCCCTGGCTAGTCCTCCCCTACCCTAAGAGAACTGCCAACAAGATTCTCTATCAAGTCCAAGCTGGAACTTACTAAGTTTTGCAAATTCTAAGTATAGATTTTCAAAGAGCTTTAGGCAATTTTGTCTAAAAACTGGCTTCACTGCAAAGGTTGGAAGACTTGAGAACAGCCCCATCGTGCAAACCACACTGAAATACAACCTCACACTTCTCAAAAAGGCAAACAGTGCACATTGGCACAACTTTTGTACTGAAACTCCACATTCAAGAACTCAGCAGAATGAAATTCAGAGCAAACTCGCAACACTGAACATATATATGTAGTGATTCTCCTCTTCTGCTCTAAGTCCATGAGTAAACCAGAATTCTGCAGTGTTGCCAACAGCTTCAAGTTGACCCAAAAAGCTTTTTTTTGCCATTTTACCCAGAAAACACATCACTCCCTATTCCTAGCAAGTAAGTCCCTACCTACATCTTACAAATTTCCATCTGTATTCATCCTACAAACGGGCCCAGGAAGCTGAACTACTCTTTGATCCCAAACAAAACTGTTAATTTCCTGGGGTGGAAGGATGCAAGTCCCGCGGGGACGTGGATTAACAAAGCACCAAAGAAACAACATGCCTTCAAACGTTCCCGTTGTTAATTCAGCCTGCATGAGAAGCAAACCAAGTTTTCAGAAAGAGTCAGTGCTTTTCATTGTTAAAACACCAATGGCATTGCGTTATTTTTGCATTATCTGCTCTCGGTCATGCATTACTCATATTGGGCAATGTGGTACAGGAAAACGGAGTAGGCTGTCAGATGTCACACCACTGAGCTCATAAATACATCAATAAACTGGGGAAGGAAGGGATTTTCCAGAAAAAGTGGATTTTCTGTGAATAATGATGCCATAAAAATCAAACCACGAAATCAGATTATGTAACAACATAAACAGTGGCATTCGTATAAAGACGTCGCCCAAGAAAAGAGCTGGAAGGAAAGGATTGTTACCCATCAGCATTAACTTAAACAACTCAGTCAATATTCTCATTTCCCTTCAATTCATTTTCTGCCCTGCAACAAAAAAAAATCCTCGTCACGGAGCAGCCCTCTTATAAGCACGGTGTCTGTTCTCTCCCACACATCATTCCTCTCGCATTGGCACATTTGCTGCAACATCCATTTCATCCGAAAGCCATCAGCAATCTCCTGAGCACGCTGCTGCACAAGCACTCAGCACTGCCCAGGGATGGGCAGCTGGAAATGCCAAAGCACCAGCGACCTCCAAACTGCACGGCAATAAACCCAGCACACCCGAGACACACGGCGAGCGACTGAACAAGCAGCAGAGGCATTTTGGAAAACATGGAATGAAATGAAAAGGTACATCCATCCTTCCAAGAACATCCCCAGGTCTCTCTGAGGGTATAGCTCGTAACAAGGCGGGTTGTTTTGCTGCGATGCTGCTCACAACACTCATCAGTGACCCAAATCTGAGCACTGCTCAAAGCTCTGTATCCTCAGGGACACAGCAGCTCCGTCTGACACGCACCAAAGGCAGACGGGCTTTTCAAAGCTGCAGCCCCAGAGCACTTCAGAGAGGGCAGCTGCACCCACAGCTGCCTGCAGAGACCTCCTTCCACATGGACACCTGGGCAGGGATTTACTCCAGGAGCTCCCACCGCAGGGCAGAGCTCAGGGGCAGCTCCCTGCCCAGCCATGCTCACACAGAGGAGCCCTGCACATGTTCCAGGCTGCAGGAACTTCCTCTGCTGCACTCACTTGCTCAGCACCGAGCACAGCTTGGAGAATTTAGTCACGTTAGGAAACCTAACTGAATCGTGAGGTGAGAAACCTCCGAGTCTCAAAAGAAAGCTAAAAAGCCTGTGGTGAAACACCAGGGCTTAGTCTTCTCGAGAATTGGTAACTTCCTTTAATTACACACCAAAAGCAATTTAGTTTCAGAAGCTCCCCCACAACTGGCACATCTGCAGCTTTCCTTCATCTGAATAAACTGATGGCTGCTGACACCATCATCACAAAGTTTCGAAAACTTTCCTTTACACACTCCTGCATCTTTATAGCCTCCTTCCCTCTGCCATCTCTTTCCCAAATCAGGTTATTGCTTCATCTAACCCCTCCCAAAAGATAAAGCTTTGCACACTCCTTTGTCCACTTCCCTCGCTTCAGCACTCCTCTGGCTCTGAGTGCAGTTGCTTGCTCTAATTCATGTTCTTAAGCTCTTCCTCCCCATTTTCTGCACGGCTGCCAAAGTCACAGCAATCTTTTCTCTTTAGGTTTGCATCGTTCCTCTGCGAGGCATTGTCACTCTGAGAGAGCCTGGCAGCAGCACAGACCTCACATCCCCTGCCCCAAGGCTCATCCAGGGCTGTGCCTTCCTCACATCCATCCATCTGTAGCTGTTTGCTCCAGCCACTGCCTCTTTCCCCGTGTATGAAACCCTGCTTTGCTGTCCCACATGAGCTCTCAACTCTGCTCATTTAGCTACTGAAGATTAAAAAAGATGCCTGCAAAGCAAACAGATCATTATCCTGCTGAAGAAAGCACATCTAGGTTACACACAGGTTTACAAATGCCTTACTAGCACTCCATCTACTCCCAGGCTTCAATTAAGAACCAGTCACATTTCAGCTGGAACAGTACCTCCTTTGTTTCCATTGCAAATATGATCATTGCCTGAGTCTCCGTCACTACAAAAGTCAACTCTTTGAAGGATTCCTCTAAGAATATGTGGGAAAAAATCCCACAAATCCAACTGGCTGTTTGGCTTGCAGTGACTGAGACAGGGAAGAAAAAAGCCAGAGCACTATAGCCCTACTGAGATACAGGTAAAGCAGCTGTATTTTACCTTCCAAGCAGAATGCTGGGATTTATTTTGCTTTATTTAAGCTTTAAAGTTTGGGGGCACAAGCATCTGCAGCTGCAGTAACCCAAGGAACTTCAGGTAGCCCTGGAGAGATTCACAGCAGGTGCTGCTGCTGCTAAGGTAGGCCTGTGTGAAACCCTTCCTTCTCACACTGGTACCTCTGAATCTGAACACCTCCACCTCACAGCAAAGCCCTGACAGGAGAAACAGAAAGATTTTTGGCAAGATATTCAATTACAGTTCTTCCTTTATTATTTACTGAGATACTTAAACACTGGACCCTTTTATGAGAGCCAGAGAGAGGCGTTTAGACAGTGAAGGCAGTGAGTTAGGAAGATTATTTCCATGTACATAACTTCAAGATAGAAATGCAGCAGAGTGAACAAGTGCTTGCCCATTTTATTCTCAGGCATGGCCTTTCCTGAACCCTTTCATGCTCCTACCACAGAGCAGTGTAATGCTGAATTTAACCTGCCAGCACAGGGACCTGTGTCTGGAGAGCAGCTTGGAAGGCCACAGTGAAACATGAGGGCCATAAGCTCAGGGAGTGTGACAATTTCCACACAGCTGGATTCCTGCTCAGGAGCCACCTCCCATAGCTGGCTGGTGGGCACAGGAGCCTGGGAGCAGCAGATTTATTTTGTTATGCCATCAACATCTCATGCTGCACATGGTTCACCCCATAAATGTATTTTAAAAAGCCCCAAAACAACTTGCCACATGTATCCTGTAACAACCACCTCAGTATAAGCTAAGCAGCTAATCCCCCCCTACTCTGAAAGCTGCTGGTGACACTAAATTACAGTTCAGGGAAGCTTCCTGGAAAAAATTAAGAACACAAGGCTTTTAGCAGGTATTGAAGGTAAATGCAAATCACAGGCTTGATGCAACTGAACACAGATTTTATACACAGCTCACATCTTTAGGTAACAAAGCTTATTTCACAAAGCATTGCTGTTGGTTCTTTACAAGAGCAAAAAGGTCAGAGTTAGATACCTAATTTCACCAAGAAAGGCAAAACCAGGGGCAGAAAGAGCACTTTTGGTGACTCTGGCTGGCCCTCCATCTGTTCTGGATTACTTCCTCCCTCCTCAGTCACCCAGCATTCACCTGAGTCCATGACTGAGCCAGGCCCAGCCCCACCAGACACTGTGAGCCTCAGCCTGGGCATCCCAATGAGTCCCAGTTAACCTGAGAGCCTCAGCCTGGGCATCCCAGTGAGTCCCAGTTAACCTGAGAGCCTCAGCCTGGGCATCCCAGTGAGTCCCAGTTAACCTCGGGGGTCTCAGCCTGGGCATCCCAGTGAGTCCCAGTTAACCTCGGGGGTCTCTCACCTGCACAGGTGGGCACCACCCACATACGGGATGGCATCACTCTGTGCTCATCCCCTGAGAAAAAATAACAATAGGAGCCACAAAACCAGCACACGGCACGGGAAGCCTTCAGCTGTTCTGAGAGACGTGGCTTGGGAACACTCCTTAAAACTCCACACAGCAAATCAAAGTTGTCACTCCAAAACCTTAAAATATTTCTCTTAGATCCCAGCCTTAAAAATAGAACAGAATTATTTCCCCGACTGATTTTCCTTTAAGTAAATGCAAATGATCTATCAAGGGAAGGCACAGTTGAAGACTTACATGCAATTAACATGTTGACACATTACCTCTTGTTTAGAATTGAGGTGTATTTGCTCCTCAGAACTTTCACATCACATTTGCTCCTACAGATTCATCCCTGGCACCGGAGGGAAGTGATGGAGCAAAAGTGCACCAAACCTCATCTCCCTTATCAAAGAGAGGCACAAAACATCTGCTTCTAGGAACTTAAAAACAGCAGCACGTCCCCAAGTCTGGCAGGCAGGGATGATCCTGGGGCTGGGATGTTTCCCACAGCCCTGACTCCCACGTTTCCACAGCACACAGAAATCCCCAACAGGAACTCGGCCTAGAGGGCTTCTGTCCTGTGGATCCAAACAAACCTCCTGGAGAATCTCACCTTCTTCACCACACCAGAAGGCAAAACCTCCATGTCTTCACTTAGGAATGATTTCCAATGATTTCAGGGAACCATCTCCACTCAAACACAAGTGATCCTGTGCGAGCCTCCACTAAGGTGAACATGAAATTCAACTACCGGCTGCATTTTACAGAGCACCATTTTCTGCTGGAGACTACAGAAATTATTGTTCATTTTATTAAACCTTTATATTTATCCACTGTGAAAGAGAGCAAACTGTATTTCTTAAACCTCCTACTACATACTAAAACTCCTACTAACCCCGCTGCTATTTGCATGGATTAGCACATTTCCCAGCTCCAGCAAGGGGAGGATACAACACTCACCAGCAAAGTCCCATTTGCTTCCTCCTCATACAACCTGGCCCCAAGGAGGAGAGACTAAAACGGGAGAGCACTTGCAAAACCACACAAAAGTGGCGTTTTTTTGGAAGTTGAGGGAGCCAAAACTCCCAGCCCCAATCGTTGTACGAGCACCTCACAGAAGCCAAAGCTCAGGAGTGAAGTGACTCCGTTCCACGGAGGAAAAAAGCCACCAGAGCACAGCTCCCACCTCGGGAATTCAGGAGGCATCTCTGTGGGAGCTGCCCCAGCCCTGCCCTCCCTGCTGATGGCTCTGATGGTCCCCCAGGGCAAGGGCGACATCACAGCACCAAGGGAGGAGGCTCGCTAGGAACGGCTTTTAAGCCCTCAGAGATCCGTAAAAACAATGAATGATACGCAAAAGCTTTGTAGATTTCCCCTTTTTCTTTTAATTTCTGCTTTTTTGAGACCCGATGGAGCATTTAGAAAGTTCACATTTTCCGGATCAGAGAGTTTAGTAACAACTCCACTGGCTAAAAACCCCATTTAATGTCTCCACTGAACCCAGCTCACCTTCAGAGGGCCCTTAAGGGAAATTATTTGCATTTTACCCCTCAGTTCTGGAAAACTGCATGAAATTGTGTATGTGACAGCAAATTACGCTTTGGAGAAAAAGCAATTATGCTTATAACAAATACATTAGAAGATGTTTACCGACTACCATTCTCTCTCAGCTCCTAACTTAATTTTATTCACGCCTAAAGGCAGCAAAACGAGGGGCCTCTGATATTTGCCTACAGAGATCTAATTTGCTTATATTAAAAAATAAAAGAAAAACCCACCTCTTTCTACTGCTCCCATCTGGCTGCCTCTCCACTAACGCGAATTTAGCGGCGTAAGCGTTAATTAGGGGTATAACCAATACACCAATTAGGTGACGTTAGGTAATTCGGCGTGTGCTGGACCGGAGCTCAGCAGCGGAGCGGCCCCGGCGGGGCTCGATCCGCCCCGGGGCGCGGGGGGGTCC
>JAHLSL010000176.1:1184436-1202430 GCA_025920805.1 Petroica traversi | reverse complement strand
AATTCCTGCTGATTCCCCCCTGAGCCTCCCCTGGCCCAGCCTGAGGCCGTTCCCTCTCCTCCTGTCCCTGTTCCCTGCCAGCAGAGCCCGACCCCCCTGAGCCCCCTCCTGTCAGGGACTTGTGCAGAGCCACAAGGTCCTCCCTGAGCCTCCTTTGCTCCAGGCTCAGCCCCTTCCCAGCTCCCTCAGCCTCTCCTGGGGCTCCAGACCCTTCTCCAGCCCCTCAATGTCCTCTTGTCCTGAGGACCCAGAACTGGACAGAGCCCTGGAGGTCCCTCAGCAGTGTCAGCACAGGGGGAAACACATCCAGAAACATGAACTGAGCTGGGAAAGAGCTGCCTCCAACCTCCAGCCCTGAAGCTGGCACCAAGCTGAGAGCAAAAAGCAGGAGTTCCCTGGACTAGAGAAAATAAACCAGGAGTCTGTACTATATTCTTAAATATGGTTTAATACTCTTCTCCATTTCTGTACATCACAACACCAAGATATCACTGCTTGGGATCTCTCTGCAGAGGCTATATAGTATGCAAAGGCTAGGATCTCCCACCCCCACTGAGTGTGTTTGCATGTGTAAGTGTAATACATATCAGTATATATTGATATACACATCAATATATAATGCAATATATATCACTGAAGAGAACACATTGATTAAAGAAATACAAAAATTTGGCATCATTTCCAAACTTAAATAGTAAAAATAAAAACTACAAAAAAGGAGCTGCATACCCTAATGTATCATGTGAAACAACAAGCAGTATATTCCAAAATGTAAATTTACATCCAATTTTTGTGGTCTTGTCATGTCACATTAGACCCATTTACAATGGCAAAATCCAGAACATACTGCTGTGAGGGCCAGGGCTGTGCTCAGCCCTGAGCAGACCCAGCCCCACCTCCCGGGAGAGATTCCAGCTTGGATGTGAGGATGGCAGCGAAGCCGCCAGGGCAGGGACCAGGGGACAAACGGTATTGCTCACAAGGACAGGAAATTTGGACCTCAAACAACAGCGTGGCAGAAATTTGAAGAGAAGCTCCCTCTGTTCAAGTGAACCAGGACAAGAGGCAAAGGTTTGCAGCTGGAACAGGAGCTGCTCCTGAGGGAAGCACCGGGAGCGACGCTGGGAGAGCTCCCAAGGAGGGAGCAGGACCTGAGCAGGACCTGAGCTGTGCCACCACTCCCCTGGGGACAGAGGCAGGACCTGGCCTGGTGTCACCGCTCCCCTGGGACAGGACCTGAGCTGTGTCACCGCTCCCCTGGGACAGGACCTGCCCTTGTGCCACTGCCCCCCCTGGCCTGCAGCCCCTGACCCCAGAGTGTCCCAGCAGCTGGACACAGCCCAAGGCTAAGCTCCTGGATCTATGGATGCTCCGTGGCACAGGCAGGACACAGAGTCTGGGCAGTCTGGGAGCAGCCAGAGCTGCTCTGGCCCTGCAGGGCACATCCCCACAGGATAGACACTGCTCAGTGCTGGGAGCTGGCTGTTCCCAGGCTGTGCCAGCGCTCCATGGACCAGAATCAAATATTCCACACTCCCAGCACTAATTCTGCCTTCACTTCACTGACTCAGTATTCCTGTCAAACACCCACTTCCATTAAAGACCTGTGGGCTCAAATTCACATAATCAAGGAAACCTTACGCAGTCGTAAAGCAAAAAGAAAAACTTACTGAGGAACAAAAAGCCAAGTGTACCTTACTTCACTGAAATCTCATGTTTATTTTTGTCAAGACTGAAAAAAAAAATAAATTCCTGAAGGCTGCACTGCTCAAATCCAAATTAAGCCCAAGACTCCAGCAGCATTTTCATTGCAATCCATGAAGTGCATTTCCTAGTTTGTAAGAGCAGTGTTTCTGCAAATAGATTAAAGCACGTTTGGCTGGTGAGCCTCCCCAAACCATCAGAATTTGCAAGCCACATGTAATGAACCAGCACTCAGGTCAGTGCCTCCTCAAGCTTTTGAAGAGAATTATGGCTCCAACCTCGTTCCATTTCTTCTGCAGGCTAAGCTGAGAATGCCATGTAAATGGGTCACGGCGCTGCCAAATGCAGCAATTGATTTCTCCAATCAAAGTATAAAGAAACAAACCAGTAGGATCTTACTTCTATTAATTTTGGAAGGAAGAGGTTTACAGCAGTTAATGTATCATGAAGGTTAAAAAAATCATTTCCATAAAATACAAGAGCAACCAATTTCACCATTGAGTAAAAGTAAAAACCGGGATTCTTTTTAAATTAGTCCAAAGTGGCATATAGGAACTTAGTAGTTTGCTGCTGTACTGACACTATGACAAATCAAAGTGTAGGGTTTTGCTTTCTTAAATCCAAATGCTCGTGGATCAAGATCTGGAAATGTTCCAATTCTAAGGCAGGGATCTGTTGTGTTTTCCACCATGAGTTTGCTCCTTGGGTTGGATGCTGGAGGGGCGAGGCACGTGTTGCCGGACCCAGCTCGACTACCTAGTAGTCATCAAGGTCAAAAAATTCATCGTCTCCTCCTTGGTACTCCATGCCCTGGAAGTCCACTCGGTACCTCAAGATACCTGCCAAAGAAAGAGCTTTTAGCTTCCCCAGCCTCCCCACAGGCACAGCCTCCCCAGCCCTGCTCCCCGAGCCACCCAGCTGAGGCCTGGCAGCACAGGGTGCAGAGAGAAATGCCCCGGGGAATCCACTGCCCAGAGTGAAGGGGTTCCCCGGGGAATCCACTGCCCAGAGTGAAGGGGTTCCCCAGGGAATCCACTGCCCAGAGTGAAGGGGTTCCCCAGGGAATCCACTGCCCAGAGTGAAGGGGTTCCCCAGGGAATCCACTGCCCAGAGTGAAGGGGTTCCCCGGGGAATCCACTGCCCAAAGGAAGCAGCAGCCACCTTGCCCAGCCTGGGCAGCTCCCTCTGGAAAAGCTGAGCCTGTTCTGGGGCTGCACCTCCACAAAACTCCAGTGGCACATCACTGGTGCCAGTGTCCCTGGCAGGTAAATGCAGAGGGCAGCTGCCACTGCAGCTGCTTCTACAGTGGAGTAAAAGCAGGACTTAGTGGCTTTTCCTCTTCCCATCCCAAACCCCAGCCCAGACTTCTGGAAATCCTCTCTCCCTGGAACCATTTACTGAGGCAAAGGAGATTTTCAAGGATATTTCCTTTCAAGCCTACAGGGCATGGGAGCAAAGGGAATCCCACCATGCAAAGAGACTAGATCTGGCAGGAAATGAGAGACTCCTGGAATTACAAACCCTGAAAACTTAGAAAGCTGTTGCTCCTTATGGAGCCAAACAATTCAAGCTCGTTTCCTCCTGGCTGGTGTCTAGAAATCCCTCTTTACAATGCATTCATCCCTGGGCACAGCTTTGTCCTGGAATTCCTGCAGGTTTGGCTCCACCTGCCCAGGATTTGTCAGACAGGCACAGGAGCCACCTGCACCTCTGCCAGGCGTGGCTGATGCTCAGAGAGTTCCAGAGCAGGACTGGTTTTCAACCTCACTGCTCCAGAGGTTGGACTGAAGTTACTTTTCTTTTGAAAAGAACCAGAAGATCAGGGAGCAAAGTCCAGAGAGGCTCTGAGAGTTAAGCAACAGCTCCAAGCGCTGCAGGAACAGGGCTGGGGGGGGGTCAGAGCCCTCTGGGAAGGGCAGGGGCTGCCACCAAACCCCTGTGCAGAGCCATGGCCAGGCAGTTCAGGCCTCAGATTATCAAACCAACCACCAGAAAATAAAAACACATTTTCCTCTTGCAGTTTACCTCCAATTCCTCCAAATCCTTTCACAAATTGGGATCCTTCTTGTGATTTGTCTGTAACAATTTCCAATGTTGCTCCAAATTTCTTGTAGTTGTTTGCAAACCACTCCAGGAGGGGCATACTTTCTATGAGTTCGTGTTCCTGCCCAGTCTGTGGGGACATTGGAAAGGAGAAATGAATAATAAAACCTGTTAGAGTCTCTGTGTGTTCAGTACTGAGGAAATCCCCCCCCCAAAGCTGACTCCATGGCTTTGTCAGCCCAGCAAGGACAGCAGCCCCCTTGCTCCTCAGGGACATTCCTGGTGGAAGGCATTCCTGGCACAACTGCACTGGGCAAAGGCTGGCACAGCCACAAAATCTACCACTGACAGTGCTTTGGGCCTCTAATCCAGAATTTAGTGCAGAACCAGAAGAACTGCCTTGATCCTTCTGCTGCAGTGTCAGCCCCTGCCACATCTCAGTTTCACTGCTCATTCTTGCTCTGGCCCTGCACAGATCCCAGCCCCCCTCTCAGGCAGGAGCCCTGATCCAGGCCAGCACAGAGCCAAAGGCACTGCTTCCTAAGCAGGAGGTGAGGGGATTATTGTGAAATAGAAACCCTGACTGCAGGGAACACTGCAAACCCCCCATGCACAGCAGGGACTCTCCAGGAGGGAGGGCAGCTGGAAATGGCACAAGCCAGCTGGGACACATGCCCACCCTTTGGACAAGGGACACTTTTTTCCCCAGTTTATTCTGCAAAGTCACACAGAGCCCTGGTCCTCGAGGGCTGTGTGACCAGCAGAGGCAGCAAATGACAGTTCCACATGTCAAACACATCCCAAAGCAGGCACTCCCTTGGCACCTGATCCAGGTCATGATTCCTGACCTCACGGTGGCTCTGCACAACCAAATCAGTGCCCCACAAGCAGGGAGCGATGGTTTGGGGCCATGGTGGCTATCAAACCTTGTAGGTGATGGTTTAGTGGTGGCCAAAGACCCCACACTGCCCATTTACACAACCTTGGCACTGGCAGCAGGAAGACTGGAGAAAAGCAGGTGTAGAATTCAAGGGTTACACAGGAGGAGCCACGGGTCCCTGCCCTGAGGTGTCCCTGAGTGCCAGAAGGTCACTGTCTTCAGGGGCTTGGGATAAACTAAGCCCAAGGGTCCAGAGCTCTGCACCAGCACACAAACCCAGAAGCCCCAAAGCTGAAATACCTCCTTGTCTGTGAAGTGGGATTTATCCTTCTCTTGCTCTGGTGTCAAATACAGGATCTTCTCCTCTGAGAAGGGAGAAAAAGTGATACTGTTAGCTTGGATAAGCCTACAAGACGCAGTTTAGACAGCAGGAGTCTGAGCACAGCCAGCAGCAGAGTCTGGGCACTGCCACTGCCTTCCTTCCTCTCTGGAGTTCTGTGAGCCCCCAACAGGGCACAGCAGCAGAGAGCAGCTGCAGAGCCAGCACAGCCAGGGACAGGCCCTGCTGCAGGCACAGGAATTGTGTTTCTGGCCACAAGGTCACCTCTGGTACCACTCTCACAGTTGGAAGGAGGTTCCAGGCTGGCCCTAAATGCCCCCCCGGCACTGCAATTCCCTCTGGGCACTGGAACCCTGCTCCTTCCAGCTTTTCTCTCACAGGGGTGTGGAAGCTGCAGGGCAGGACCCGCAAAGTAACAGAGAGCTGCACAACACCCCTGTGATCAGCTCTCCTCAGGGAGCTCCCCCAGCAAACCCATCCCAGTGAGGCACCTCAGGAGTTAAAAACAGAGCCTCCCATGTCCCAGAGCACCACGTACCCTCCGTGCCTTGGCAGTGCAGGACGTATCTCATGATATCCAGGTTTTCATAGACTATCAGGATCTCCACTGCTCCCATTTCCAAGGCTTTTAGTGTATCTTCCACTCCAAAGCAGTACTTCCCTGTGTCCTGGCTGATCTCATCAAAGTATCGTCCTGCAGGGCACACAGAGCCTGCTGTGAGCACACAGCTCAGCACAGCTTGGAACAAGCTTCACCTCAGTGCAACAAACTGGGAGAAGCAGCTGCCACCACAAGGCTGGAACTGAGGTCATCTCTCATGGAACAGTAGAGGAAGTCCATGAAGTGTGGTGGGGAAAAAGAAACCAATCAAACCCCCCTCCACAGCAGCACTTGAGATGTTCAGGTGGCAAAAAGCAGCACTGCAAGTCCCATTCTCAGCCAGCACAGCAGGGCTGGGGCAGCACCTGGGCTCTGCCAGAAGGGCCAGAGCAGCACACTGAGTCCCACACACCTGGCTCAGGAGGAGGCTGCAGGGCATCACCTACCTATTAGTTTTTTCTCTTGGATAAATTTCACGTTGGAGAGGACCTCAGTTGACAACTCAATTGCTTGATTGAAGCCATTTTCTCCTCCATATGAAATGTCAACTAGTTTGAGCACTTTGGATTGCAACCGCTGCACGAAGGAAGGAGGAGACACAGAAACATAAACGCACTGCAGAGCAGGACTGTCACACTCCTCACCCTGCACTCATCACCGCCCTCCACCTGAGGCAAAGACCTCAGAATGCACAGTACTGAACAATTTGCAGGCAACAGGGACACAGATTAGGTTTACTGGAGTTTAGTTCCAATAAAGCTTCTGCTTTAGATTTGGGAACGCAAAGAATGCAAATGCCAGTTCCAAGCCAGGGAGAAGAGATTTCTTATTAGCCCTGTTTTAAGAAAATGAGTTCTCAGCTCCTTGCATGAGGTGTTAGGAAAGGGAGATGGCTGGGGGCACGTCGCACTTTGAAGTTTGATCCAATCTCTTGGAACACCAGAGTTACATTCCTCTGGAGGAGCATCTTCTATCAGAGCTGCTGCCACAAGCACCCCCTCAGCACAGACACCTCAGGGCTGGTGTCTGCCCAGAAAAGGCCACTCACCTGATCGAACATGTCAGACTGGCTGAGCTCAGTTTTGAAGTCGGCCGAGCCGGCCAGGACGAGCCCGGCCACGTTGACCTTGTCCCCGGAGATGAAGAGCTGCACGGCCGTCTCGGCCACCTTGCGCACGTAGTTGTGCCTCTTCTCCATGCGCAGGCGGGCGAAGCGCAGGGCAGACTGACCTCCTCTGCCTGCAGGGAGGGACGGGGCAGCCATGGGGACCCACTGCAGCCCAGCAGCATCCTCAGGACACAGCTGGCCCGGAATAAGCACAGCCAGGGCCAGCTGCAGCCTTCGGAATTCAGCCTGCCCCAAGCTGAGGCACGAGCTCCCATGGAACACTCAGAGGGCTCATTCCCAAAAGGAGATTTATCTCCACAGAGGAAAATGTTTATTTTCTTTCTCTAAAGAGTCAGAGCTCTGTAGAAATGGAACAGCCGAGCACATTCTCTCTCCCTGTACCTTCATTAGGAGCCATCTCCTTTGCACAGTGCCTCGGACTCTGCTGATGCAGCGCAGCCCAGCAGTCGCTGCTGCACAGCCTCACTGGGGGCAGTGTTTTTATTTCACTTTGTCCCATCCCACTCTACAAAGGATAGCAGGCCAGGAGTAACCAGCAGACAATTTGCTGAACTCATCAATGGCTGGCTACAGCACAGCACCACGGAGTGGAACTCGAATTTTCCTTGCTCCATTAGGCCCTGTGCTTCCTGCAGAGAGCAGCCTGCTCCTCACCGTGGTGTGCACACAACAGCAGCACATCAAACCTTAATGATTCCACTGAGTGGGATTACTGCTTGTGCTGCTAACACTCAGTTATAACTGTCCAAAACCAAGTGAAGGGTCAAATGCAGCAAGAAAGAAAATGTGCCACTCTAAGACCAACTGCATAGTACTGTGATTCATTAATTGTGACAGAAGGCTCAGACTGGAGGCTTTGCTGTCAGATTCCAAGGGAGCACAGACTTGAGCAGAGCTAAACCCCCACAGGCCAAGCTCCCCCCTTCCACCCTCACATCCCAGCCCAGGACAGGCTGCTGCACTCAGCGGAGACAGACGAGGGTGTTACCATGCTTCTTTGGAAGATCCACAGTGAATTTGTGCAGCACTTCTCGTGTGTTTCCTTGGAGAGTTCCAAAGAGTGCCCCACTCCCATCTATTACAATAAAGCCAAACTTGCTGTCGTCGGAGAGCAGCGCCGTGAGGGCCTGGAACAGAGAGTGAGGCTGTCAGGGAGGGCTCCAGGGACAGCACAGCCCCAGCTCACAGCTGGTCATGCCTATTTCCTCAAAAATCAACTACAGGAAAAGCAGCACATTCAGGAGCTCTACCTATCCCAGATCACTACAGAATTCCAGGATTGTTTGGGTTGGAAGGGACCTCAGAGACCTTCCCACTCCAGTCCCTGCCATGGGCAGGGACATCTCCTACTATCCCAGGAGTGCTCCTAGTCCAGCCTGGCCTTGGGCCCTGCCAGGGATCCAGGGGCAGCCACAGCAAATCTGGGCACCCTGTGCCAGGGCCTGCCCACCCTCCCAGGGAACAATTCTTTCCATACCTAATCCCATCCCACACAACACCGTCAAGAGCACAAAGGAAACTCGAGTTTAATTTTGATCCCCATTTCCCAGCTTTGCCAGTTCCCCATCTGAGGTCACAGGCAGGTGTGACAGCAAAACCCTGGAGATGGGCTCTGGAGAGTGTGAAGTGAAATGGATCCCATCTCTCAGAGGCTGCCTCACATCTCTGGCTGGCACAGCTGGAGCAGGAATTCTCCTGGCACTCCAGCCAGGAAAGCAGAACCAGTAATAGCAGCAATAATTGTCCTGTGCATAACTGGCTGTGGAGAAGACAGCCAGAGCATTGGCTGCAAATTGAAGTTATCCTTCAATTTTTCTCCCGTTAAAGAAGGCAGCTGAATATTTCCCTTAAGGTCAGTGAAGTTGCCCAACCAAAGCACTGTGCAGCATCAAGGCTTTTGAGTTGATTTTGCCCTAGCACCCAAACTCTGCACTCCTCTCTCAAGGCAATCTCTCAGCTGCTGTTCCCTCAGGGGCTGTCTGAGTGGGCAGAGACATCCAGCACACACACACTCCTGCTCACTTACACATGCCCAAAAAAGCAATAGCCAGAATCCTCTTTCTGGCTGGCAAAACCACATCAGTAGGATGGGGAACTTGTCAAAACTCCAGATTGCTTGAAGTCACCAGTTTAACACTGCAAGTGATGGTGCTGGGTTACTGCACGGGACTGTGAGCTGCCTGCAGGGCTGTCAGCCTGATTATTGGGCTGAACTGAAAGGATAAAACCCATCAGTCATCCTCTTCCAAAATCCACACAACCCAGGCTGCAGCTCTCCAGCTCAGAAGAAACAGAGAGAAAGGTTTAATGGAATCTCTGGGCCAAAATAAATATTGTGTATTAATTCCTCAGCAGAGGGATGAATGAGAGGAGGAAGTGGCATATTACACTGCAATCTATTTAACTGGGACAGAGCCAAGCAAAACGTGTGACTGCAATGAATGCTCAGCCAAGGTATCAGAGTCAGCCATTGTAAATCCTACCCCTCAGACACACATCAGGGCTCATGTCCCCAGGGGGAGTTACTTCAGTTCCACACAGGCAGTAAAATATCCAGAGGAAATCTTATCAGATATTCTTGCCAGGCAGCAGATGACTACAGCTCTGATGTTCTTGATTCCCTCTTATTTTCATAAAGCACCAGTGATCAGTGATTCTCTGATCAGCTCTGTCAGCAACTGCACTTGTGACCTGTCAAGCACCAAAATGGGACTATTGCTTTTGTTCTGTTCCTTCAGCCTGGACTGAGCTTCCTCTCTGCAGCTGTAGCCCAAAGTGAAGATCAGCTCCTCCTCCTGCTCCTTCACATCTCTGACTTTCACAGGAAAGCTGTGGGTGCCCCCCCAGGGCAGCTGCCCTGGCTGGGGGAGCCACGGGGTTCAAGGCTCTACAGCCAGAGCTCAGAGCTCCCAGCCCCAGCAGTGCAGGCAATCCCCAGGGAAATAACCCCACTGCAGCCAGGGGAGAGCACAGAGCCCGTGGAGGGACGGGCTGGCAGGGATCCCAGCAGCAATTCCCACAAACTGCCCTCAGGTCACTGCCACTCCTGCTGAGCAGAGCCTCACAGCAGCACCAGGGGATCTGCAGCTGCTCCTGGAACAGCCTGCTGGGCACTTGTTACGAACCAGTGCCCTGAGGCAGCAGCTGCAGAGACCAAATGGATCCATCTCCTGACAGGACAGGAGGAAACCACCACCTTCCCACTGCCCAGAGCAGCAGGGACAAACACCTCCCTGGGCCTGGAATCCTGGCTGGCTGCTGAATTCTCCTCTTCACCTCTTGCTTCCACTCATCTACAGACACATGGACCCAGCAGAACTCTAGGCCTGTGCAAAGCTTTTTATTCCTGGGAGGTCCAAGATGTGTTGGGATTTCATCCTTTGTGGGGAAACAGAACAGCAGGGATGGACCCCACCTGTGCCTCAAGCACACCTTTCCCTGCTGGACTCCTGCCCTCTGGGAGCCACTTATGGATCACATCTCCACAGCCCCAAACAGAACTACATCACTGGAGGGCCTGCCAAGCCCATGTCACACGAGTTTGACATCAGGCAATTAAGGTTCAGGCCACGCATTTATTGTGGGGAACATCAAGGGCATGAAGGGCACTGCAAACACTGAGATCTCTGCACCTGCCAGAGCCTAAACAGCCTCATAGGCAATACACTGACTGCTATAATCCACATTTCTTTAAATATGCCTCAAACCATGCATTTAACTTAATTAGATGTCAGATAAAAATAATCCCACTTCCCCCCCAGACAGATTAGGCACATGCCAGTTCCCCATCAAGGCTCTCAGTTAACACATCTGATAGCAAGACTGGCAACACTGATATTATCTTGGCAGTATTTTAAACCCTGGCTTGGAATAAGATCTATGGGCCTCTGTGGTTAAGAAAAAACCACCCTTCCTCCAGTTACAGAGAGGAGCTGCTGTCTGAGGGTTACACAAAGCTGTGGGAGGAGCTGGGCAGTCCCTCAGCTCCTTCCAGCAGGCACTGCCCATCTCTGGCCAGTCCCAGGCCACCCCAGGCCTCGTTCCTGCTGCTCTCCAGGCACACCAAGGTTGTGCCCAGACCTTGGCTCCTGCAATGGCAGAGTCCTTACCTCCGTGTGGAATTTGTTGTCACACAAATACAACGACGTATTGATTGGTTTGAAAGGTTCAAAGTCAATGTTGACTTTCTTCTCTTTTCCTTCTTCTGTCACAATTGTTCCACAGTAAACAACCAGACCATTTGGAGGTACTACAAACGACACAATGCAGGTTTAGATCACTAAGGAATGTGGCAAGCTGTGCCCACCAAAAACTGACTGCCAGCCCTCGAGACTTGTAGCATAGCAGAAATTCAAGTTCCCAAACTTTTCATTTCCCTTTTCCCCCACCTCATTCCCTCCCAGATCTCTGCAATGGAAAACAAACTCCTTTAGTGCACCAGTAGTGTAGCAGACATGCACCTGCCTGTTAAACCCACGAGCTTGCAAGCTCACAGCACCCAGAGAAAGGCTGAGCATCCCTGAAGCGTTGCTGGTCCCCACCAGGGATTTACAGTGACCATCCCAGGGAAGGCCATGGGCTGGTGCAAAGGCAGTGACAATGAACTCTTCCAGGGCTCATCTGAGATGGCCTGGGTCTGTCCCCCCCCAAAATGAGGGCAGCTGCTCATGCCATGCATAAGGCACACACAAGTTTCTGCTTGACAGAAAATCTCTACTTTAATGCAAATGAACTATTGCAGAATGTCCAGCTCTTAAGTCTGGCCAAGCTCAGCAGAGTCAGCTCTAAGAACAGAATCATGAGCCCACTCTTTAAAGACAAGGACCACCTTACTATTCTAGTCCCAAAGTCCACCCCTGAAGTAGCCATCCAAGGGCAACATACCTGGAATATCAGTGCAAAACAGCAGCACAGGCCAACAGATTTGATTAGAAGAAAACTGCATAGTGCAGGAACTTAAGGCTGCTTCCAAGAAAGGGAAGTGTGCCAGCATCCATACAAGCTAGAAGTTACCTTTGTTATAGAGTTTCAGTCTTTGCTGTACAGATGTAATGGCTCCCAGTACTGAAAGGCGATTCACTCTGGACTTTATGTTGGAGGCTGTGCCAAACTCGTCCGCTAACATTTTTGCCACTCGCGAGATCTGGTCTTTGGGGGGAATGATCAACGAGATCATGCTGGTACCATTGCTGGGGAGGGAAAACAAGGATGTGAGCAGGCAGCAGAGCAACGAGCACCCTCACACCAAATCCCACGTGCACAGTTCTCTTCTCCCTCCCCCAAGGACGCTCCTTCAGTCACTGGCGCAGTTCCCCTTCTGCTGGACAATAATGGGAGAGAAAAGAAAACAAAACAGGCTCTTCTTCAGTGCTCAGCCTCCACCAAGTGCTCCAGAAGCTGCTGGTTTAATCTGGGGTACTACTTTGGGAAGAAAGAACACATGCACAGACCAAGGGCTGTGAGCAGAAGGAATGGAAGCAGCTCCCAGCAGAGATTATTTAAAACAATGCAGCCACATACTTCAAGGACATCTTTGAGCCCATTGCATTTGTTCTCAGACAGCTGGAGCACTAAGCAGCCCAAGTGCTGTCTTAACACATTGTTTTCCTCAGATTAATACAGAAAACTGAACTGGAAGGATCCCTTTGTCACGGTGAGTCTTTTCTGCTTTCCCACTATCACTTTTCTCCCCAGAGCAGCTCATCAGCTCTGGCAGCTGCTTTAACTCAACTGTGCTAAGCACACACTGCTGCTTCCCCAGCACCAACCCCAGGCACAGAGTCAGGAGATAAAACCCCACAAATCACAGAACAGGCTTAAATTAAAGGAAAATAAGTTTGATATTCATTTTTCCTAGGGCTTTGGGGTGGGTCCTGCAGAAATCTTAATCCCCAAAGCTGCCTCGTGGTTCAAATCCACCCAGAGCCAAAAGGAAAACTGGGGAAGTTCCCATCTGCCTTCCAGCAGGTACCTCCCTTTTGCCATTGAAGTATCCCAGATGTCTGAAGTGCTGCCTCTGCATTGTCTCAGATTTAACCCAGACCTCATGCTTCCCATTAGAGTAATGGCATAAAAATCAAATCCCTCATCGTATCCTCCAGCCCTCTCAAGGGCAAAGCAGCTAAGCTCTGTGAAAAAGCCTCTTCTCAGGATTCTGAGTCAGAGAGCCAACAAAGTGCTTTTCAGACATCAAACCCCAGGATTTTGCTCTTTTCCATTTCTCATGGCAGGAGGGGCCTGCTCGCTGCTCTTCCAAGGCTGTCACACACCAGAGTTCTGCTGAAGTGTTTGGGCTACACAGACAGCAGGGAAGTGCTTTAAAAAGCATCACTTCATTAGCCTCTTTACACAACTTGTACAGCCCTCTCCCAAAGACCCTCAATCCAGGCCAAGTTGAAACGGAGGCTGGTAGGTCAAGTAAGTCCCCGACCTTAAAGGCAACGAATTGGTTTTAATATCTCAGCTCCCCATACACACCAGTCAAAGTCACAAAGCCACGCTCACCCGTGTTATTCCCAGGAGGAGCTCTGAGCCATGCTGGCAGCTCTCAGGCTTCCAGGTCACCCCAGCCAAGAATACTCCATATCCCACTTAATTAAAGCACTTGCCCACCCCAGTGAATGGCACCAGCCTTAGGGGAGAGATAATGGCTATCACTCCCAGCAGGCTCCTTTGAGCAAGAGGCTGATCAGAATGAAAGCAACTCTTCCCCACTTTTCTCAAAGTGGCACTCCTGAGTTATCTCCTCCTTTGAAAGAAGGAAGCCTTAAGACTTCCCAGAGATTACAAAGCTCAGCCCAACACGCTTAACTTCCTGCATCCCCTAAGGGCAGGTGGCAGTGGGACTGTTGTGACCCTTCCAGCTCCATGGCTCTCCTGCTAGCAAGATATTTGATACAACTTTACCTGAACTGAGGACAGAGGGGAAAGAGCCCGAGTGAGTTGTGTCACAAGCTGCCTGGGAGAAGAGGTCAATCCCACCACATACAAACTCCTTACAGGAATTTGCAGAGAGCAAGAAGGTCCCCCCTGAGCCTCCTTTTCTCCACGCTGAGCCTCACCAGCCCTCTCAGCTGCTGCTCGCAGGACTGACTCTCCAGACAAAGCTTCCCTAGCTTTGTGCACAGCAAGGAGGGAAGCTGGATGTGCACTCCCAAGAGCAATTCCTCATAAGAAGTCATTTGTGAAGCTCCCTTCAGTTTTCAAATGCAAGCCACCCCTCAGATGCCAGCCCCTGGCCCTGTGCTGTGTCCCACTGCCCCACAAACACTGCTGCCAGCACTGAGCACCCACTGCGGCCACTGGGCTGGGGATTGATTATTTATCCTACACACAGCACCTCATCCATCAGGCAGGCTCACAGCACTGCTCCTTAGGAACACCCTGCCCCAGGTAACACAGTGGCCTCCACAAGCCCTGGTGATTTATTACTGCAAACAAATGAACAGGATCCCTCAGAGGATGCACTCCCCCTCATTTAAATCTCAGTTAGCTCAACACAGCCCAGCACTGTTCCTGGGCCAATCCTTCAGTGAATTCTGGATTTGGATCCAAAAGCACCTTCCACTACCCAACATCAAGTGCACTCCTTGGGTTTGGCATGCTGCACCACTATTTACACAGCCAGAGCTATTTCAGGCTCTAACCAATTCCTGAAGAATCCAGAAAAACAGCTGGCATGCAGCTTGCCACGGGAGCACCTCAGGGCTCCCAGGCTGCTGGAAGCCTCGAGCACAAGGAGCAAGGCACACTGCCACCATGTCCCCACACACCCAGCACCCCAAGGGGTCACTAAACAACCAAAGATTGACACCAGCTGAAGCAGATGGGCACCAGCACTCGGGGTGGCTGCACAACTCCCTCACACACTGCCAACACCTTCTCATCTGACCATGGAAGAGCAGCTTTCCTCTCTCAAAGTAAATCTGTACCTGTATGTGACCCTAATGCACCCAGTGGTGCATCTGCTAAATTCACCCCATGGAGACAAAACGCAGCAAAGAGTTTCTAAGAAAGCTGCTGTTCAAAAACACTCAGAAAAAAATAGGTTATTCTGCAGAGTAAGGCAATTTCCAGGTCTCCTCTGGGTCTCTGCAATCTCAACAGGATAAAAGGTATTTCTGCAAATCCCACTCTGTCCCCTCTGGAGCTGAGGGTTCTGGAGTACACTGACCTGGGAAGGAAGTAAGGAATTTCCCCATAACCATCCCAAGGCCTCCCAAAAGGGGGCACAGCTGCACCACACACGTGTATGGGGCACCACCAAGTGATCTGTGGAGAACGGGGCCCAGCTCACACTGGCAGCTCGGGGTCCAAGATGCCAGGAGCTGCTTCTTCTCTGTATCACCCACAGCACTCCAGAAGGAAGCATGGACCCCATCCCAGACTATATCCCAATTTCACAGCACTGCCAAGGTTTCCCCCTGTCCAGCACACCCAAGTTCCAGCAGAGCAGCTGGGAGCTGATGCTTTCAGACCCAGCTGAGCCAGGGGCTCGCAGAGCTCCAGCCCGTTGCTGCCCCTGGTCTGGGCTGAGGACAACCTGCACAGTGGCCAAAGAGCTGCCAGTGCCATCCCAGGGTGGGATTATCCAAGGTGTTTGCTCTGGAGCATCCCCACCCACGGGCCAGCACCACACGACCAGTACCACTGCTCAGGGGACTGGGGCAGAGAAAACCATCAGGAGCACGAGGGGCACCAACCCACGCACTACAGAGAGCCAAGGGAGCACTTTAGTGCCAGCTCTGGAGAGGCAGAAGGCCTGCCCTGCCTGCATCGTGGGCACTGCTCACGGTGCCAGCCCTGTCAGGAACGGGCAATTAGCTCAGATTTGTCACCACCTGCCATGAGCAGCATTAGGTATCTCCAGGAGAGAAGATGAGGATCAAGGCTTCAGCTTTCCCACACCACAGCAGGTGGGCTCTAGCCTTCTCCTACAGCCTGCCAGAGGGCTGTCTGTGGGAAGAGGGGCAGCAAAAATAAGCACATTTCACTCTCTGGAGACAGCAAGCTCTTTGGAAAAATCAAGGTTTGTGGATAGGGCAGCTTTTCTATTATTAAAACCCCAATGTTACTACAGTTGGAATTTCAGACAGCTGTGCCACCAAAGAGCTTTCCCAGGCGCAGCAAGACCTCAGAGCAACTGCTGACAGGTGATCCCAGCGAGTGGCAGCGTGGGCAGTGCTGAATCACCACTAACCCATCCCAGGGAGCTGCAGCGAGAGCCGTGCCACTCTCCTGTGCCACCCCAGCAGCTCCTTTCCCTGCAAGGAAAGGAGGGCTGGCCCAGGAGCCCCTCCCTGTGCTGTGTGTGCAGCCCAGGAGAACCCTGGGTCCCTCCCAGGAGCAGGCATGGCCCCAAGGACACTGGCACCAGCTGGGTCCCTGTCCCCAGCCATGCCACACTCAGTACCAGGAGCGAGGCCCTCAGTGGACGTGCCCTGTGCTCCAGCACGAGGGAGGCACCACAGCAGGAGCAGCGTGCACAAAGCAGGCACTGCACCCATCTGGGACAGGCCACGTGCACCCAGTGGCTGCTTTCCACCACAGCTGCCAGAGGAGTCTCCAGCTCTGGGGGGCCCTCTCCACCTGCAGCGCTTTGTCACCACGTCCCTCCTCTCCTGCCATCAGAAGGAACAGCTGAGCAGATCTTTGGACTTTCAGCTGGTACTAGGAGGGGAAGTTGTGGTTTCCCAAAAGGCCCCTAAACACCTTACACAGCCTTGTGCCACAGCCCACACCCCAAACGAGCACCCCCGAGCACAGCTCCCCTCCACCAGCACTCTGAGGAGCAGCAGTCAGTCAACCTGTCTCCTGCAATTTGGGCTATGAACTGGCACAGGAGAGCATTAATTTCACAGCCTGCTATATAAATAGCAGTGACTGGCCTGCCCTGTGGTATCAGAGACCTGACAAACAGCAGCTGAGCTGTAGCTGCTCCACAGCGAAGCGTTTCACACAATCAGCACACTGTGGAATGTGGGATGCAGAGGCAAGGGAGGGCAGTCATTCCCTAGGACTCAAAATGGGCTTATTCTTACAGGGCACAGCTTCTTGAGCATCCTGCTCTCCCCAGGAACCGAGGGCAGCACCAGCCTGTGTGTGGCTGCCAGACACTGGCAGGAGCACGGAGCCAACAGCTCTCAGACAATCTGATCCCAACCACATTCCAGAGCCAGGAAGCTTTCTATGAAACAACTGTTGCCGCACACTGCTCCAAGCCGTGTTACCTTCCCAAGGTAACCCCTGCTGCTCCCCATCCAGGACTGTGGATAACTGGGCAGGCACAACGTATTCCAAGGGGCCCAAGCTGCCTGGTCAGCCAAAGCTACCCAAGTTATGTGATGGCCAAAGCAGTTCCATGCACAGCCAGCTGCAAGGCAGATGTCAGCAATATCTCTGCAATCCAAGGCAGAACTCCATCAGGCACATCCCAGAGGTGTCAAAGAGAGGCTTCTGAACCAACATCCACAGGGCAGGCCCATGGCACTATAGTGAAGGACTAAGGTCAGGGCACAAGCCACAAAACCAGTGATGTGAGAAAAGAGTTTTGAGGGTTGTTGGTGTTGTACCTGAGCAGAGATGTTGAATGGAGAACTATAAAAGGCTTTGGTACAGGAAAGTACAAAATTGCTGGTTTGGGTTCCTCACAACACCCAGGCCATCAGACACTCCCCACTCATCCCTGCCCTGTGTGCAGAGCACTGACCTTGCCAGAGGGAAGCTCTAGACACACTCCTGCAACTTATGAATCATTGTGTGAAACACAAACAGGCCACAGTTGTGCTCTCTAAAGACTTAGTATCTTTTAATAAGACAAAGCCTTCACCAAACAAAGTGGCTCAAGTCCACTTGAGATGCCAAATTTAGAGAGACAGCAGCAGATGCAAAAGCTGCACAACTTTTCCTGGAAAACCCGCCTGGAAAGGGCAGGGAATCTCCAGAGTCCAGGATCCCTCAGTGCTTCAGAGGCCACATCACCTGGAAGCCAAGGGCTGCACTGCCTGGGAGAATATCAGCTGAATCTCCACAATAAACACACCCCAGCCTAACTGCTGCTGGGAGGCACCAGGGTTTTGTGATGCCTGCACCAGAAGCAGATGAACTCCCCTCCCTGCTCACCCACGGGCTCTGAGCACAGCTCGAGCAGGACACAGGCACTGCACTGACACCCAGACAGGGCACACAGCCCTGGGGAGCTGCTTGGGACCCACCACGGCCCCTCTGAGGTTCGATGTGGGACCCACCACAGCCCCTCTGAGGTTCAATGTGGGACCCACCACGGCCCCTCTGAGGTT
>JAHLSL010000176.1:1148302-1171925 GCA_025920805.1 Petroica traversi | reverse complement strand
CAGGAGGAGGTGGCAGAGCCGCAAGTGTCCTGCCACCACCCGTGTCCTCCCCAGGGCTCCCAGGACGCCGTGCCTGAGGCAGTCGGGGGCAGCCCCAGCCTGGAGGCACAGCCGGTGCCCATAAAGCCGTGGAGGCTCCAGGGGGCTCAAGGAGGCTCGCCCGATACGGCCCCCGGCTCCCAGGACGGTGTTCACCGTGATAGGGGAGCCCTTCTGGGATCGAAGTGAAATAAATTAGGATTCCCCCAAAGAGCTGTCTGAGTGTTCCTCCTGTCCTGGATTTGACTGGGAGAGGGCTCCTTTCTTCCCAGGAACTGGCTCAGTGCTGGGCTTGGATGGAGGCTGGCAATGCTGTGGAATTCTGAACGGCAGTGTTGGATTTAAACTCCTGTTTCTCCTCTGTGACTGAGCAAATATCGGTCCTACAGCCCTTCCAAATGTTGCAGGCAGAGCAAGACAGTGGATGGCAGGGTTTAGGAGCTGGGCTTCTGCCATGGACGTTTCTGTGCCCGAAGTTGTTGGCAGTGCGTGCAGAGGCCGGAGCGCAACGCTGCTCTCGCCGTTCCTTCCCGGGCTCTGCTCCGAGAGCCCCGCCGAGGTTCCGCCTCCCCGCAGCTCTCTCGCTGCCCTGGCGGCTCCATTCCCAGCGCTGCTGCCGGCTCTCCCTCCGAATTCCCGGCTGGCGCACACGGGAGCGGAACAGCTGAACTGCAGAGAAGCCTGGGAAAGGAGCCGTCCCACAGCACGGGGCAGCACTTCTTGGGGCAGACTCCATCTCTCCTTGCTGCTGTGCGGCGTTGGAAGAGCCCCCGGCCCCACCCCGCACCCGCGGCTTTGCCGGGCCGGAGAAAAGGCTCCGGCCAAGGGAAAGGAGATTCCTGTGCCCACCTGCCAGCTTCGCCTGCCACCAGGCAAGCAGGAGCTGGCGTCTGCTCAGGCCTGGTTGTGGCACTGCCCAGGTTTAAACTGACAGAGCCTAGGCCAGGCCTGGCCCTGAGCTGCTCCCAGGACAAGGGGACGCAGGGACGCAGCACGGACAGCACTCAGAGTGCTGCAAAACTGTTCTTAATTACTGCCACACGCAGACTATCACTTGATTCCAGAGCTGCAGCACTGCTGGAGCTACAGACGTCCTAAAGTATTGGCCTGCATGGAAAACGGACCCCGAGCAGCCTTTTCCCGTGCTGGCAGCACCTGCCCAAGCGGGAGGACAGGAGTCCCTCCTCCCCCCTCTGCCTTCCTTTCTCGCAGCAAAACCGCTCTCAGCTGCCACACATCACCTGAGTTACTCCTCCTTCCTCAGCTCAATAATTCAATTCATCAAGGAGGAGCTACAGCACATTAATAAATAAAGAACATCTATGACGAATGTATTTCAACTGTGACAGGGGCAATAATTCCTTGAAGTAGTAAAGGTCAGGCCCAATCAGTCATTCAGGAGCCTGGAGGCTCCACGAGCCCAGCAGAGAGGAACTGGTGTGGGAGCATCCCCCTGGCCCAGGATGGCCTTGCTGCAGAACAGCTGCCACAGAGGATGGTTCATGAACTGCTTCTCTTAAGGATATTTCCCTCCAGCACCTCTGCCACTGAATTCCTCTCATTTTCTGCACTTTCATCCAGAGGATCACTTTTGGCAGGAACAGCAGCAGAAGGGAATTTGGGACAGAAGTCACCTATGATGGAGCTCTGTAACGTTTTCTCAGCTGATGCACAGACACAGAGCAGAGCACAAAGGCTGCACACCTCAAACACATCCAGCTGAACAGCACAGACAGCTCCTGGGAGCAGCAGGTGCCAGGGACACCCCAGCCTGCCTGTGACAAACAGATCTGCCACTTAACCCAATACAGCAGGGCCTGCACCCACCCACAGCCACTCTGTGTCACTTGTGCACCCATGGGACATCTGTGCTCACACAATTGCCAGGTGCCAGTCCCACAGGCAGCACTGGATCCCCACACAGCCTGGAATCAGCCCCAGGCCCCCCCCATGTCCTCTGCTGAAAGCAAAGCACTGAATGTTGGGTAAAACTCCTCAGGTACCTGCAGTAAGGAGCACAACACTCCAGAGTGCTGTGGAAAGCCAAGGCCCTGCCCCTTCCTCCCAAGGCCAGGCTTCCAGCTCTTTTTCCTTTCAGGCAGCTTCTTCCCCAACAGCTTCTCTTATTTAGGAAACTGTCTTGAGTGCCAGAACAAAAACTATTCTTTCCTCCCTCCTAAATACTTGAGCTGGCAGGACAGAGCAGCTGCAAACCCAGGTTTTTTTCCAGTTGGAGAGACACAGAGTAAGAGATGGGGAAAACGGAGACATAGTGACATTTCTGCTCCTCCTTGGAAGCACAGTGGGCAAGTGCTGCTTAAGCCCACCGCCTGTTTAGTAAGGCTAAGCCCAAGCACAAAGGGGTGAGGGTAAAGTCCCACTGCTACTGCAGTCACAGGACTTGGGGCACCTCGTGAGAGCAGCAGTGACACTCTCAAAAGAGCCCAACCTCAGCCTGACAGCAGAGACCTTCTTTTTACCTGTGAGTGAAGCGCAAGTTCCAGAAAGCTACAGCTGCCTGGCTGCTCCCTCTGCAGCTCTCACAGGCAGTAAAATTCTCATGTTCTCCATCAAAGGCCAGCATACCAGGAATTCCATGTTGGACACTTTTCTGCTTTTATTTTAAAAAAATCCAGAATGGATCCAGTAACAGTTTTATTATCAAGGAAATTGTTTTACCATAAGCAGAGAACAGACATAGGATGGAGCAGAAGGCTCAGACAAGCAAAGTATTGAACTTCCACACTGCCTCTTTTGTAAGAAATAATGTTACAGCTGAGTTTGAAGTAGCCCCTTTCCTTCAGAACAAGGGTATCAGCCTAGCTCAGGGCTAAATAGTCTCTAGCAACGTCCCCAGCCTTGCCCCTGCTGCTCACAGGCCTCCACCTGCTCCCAGCTTCTCAGATCCACAAGGAGGGGCCATGCAGGCCTCATTCTCCTCCTCATCTCAGCACAGCTTCCATCTCCACCCTCCCAATTTCATGACATGGTTTCCAAGCTTGGATCTCGGATTTACTACACCATTGTGTCAAGTATTAAATGATCAACCAGTCCCCAGGCGCTCAGGGGAACACGCCAGGGCCAAACTCTTAACTTTGTCTGGCTTGAATTAACTTTCATCAAGTGACAATTTATCTAGCAGACACATCACTAAGTTTATACATTAAAGAATTTTATATATAGAATACTGCAAAAACACAGTAAGTCTGAATTCTGCCCCTTGCTGCTCAGGAAGGTCCCTTTTCTCCCAAGCATCAAGAAAATCGACCTCTTCATCATTCTCTAGTCAAGGCAAGACAGAGACTCCTTATTGCTTCTCCTCCTTCTGGTCTCCTGGACTTCCAGAACCCTCTCGCTCCGAGGCCATCTGTGAACAAACAGGTTTATTACTTGTGGTGACAACAAACTGTTTCTCCTGGACATTTTTCTCTGGCTGGCTTTTCTGGTCAGCTCCAGCCTGGAGAACCCTCCTTCAGTACAATGAGAAGGGAAATCTTCACCTGAGCTCTGCCCGAGCTCAGAGAGGGAGGGGACAATCTTCCCATTATTCCCTTTCCCAGGGGATGCAGCAGGCTGACACTGCAGCACTGAAGGTTTGGCTTGACATCAGGAAAGCAGCTGTCCCCATTGTGGACAGCTCAGCACCAAGGTCACCTGGGCAGTGTGCCACTGCCATGCTGGGACACAGGGAAGCACACCTGGGCCAAGTGCCAGTGGATGGGAGGGCCTTCTACTGGGAAGGAGGTGCAGAAGAAAACCCAATGGCCTTTACTGTGGCTTTAGGCAGACTGAACAGGAATCATGTTTTACAACCACCCTTAAGTAAGTTCAGGAGTTACTTCACTTCAGGTACTCCATGCACTGAGGGAAAAATCCTTTCCCTGTCTTCTGGGTGCTCCTTATTATGAGCTTTCCCCTTTCCATGGAATGCTGTACAGTGACACAACAACCAGCCTGGAGGCCTGGCCAGGATTTCAGGCCTCCACCTCTCCCTGACCTTCCACAGCTGCCCCTTCAGCCAGGGGCACTCAAAAGGAGCTGCACAGAGGCTCAGCACCACCTCCCAGCCCAGCTCTTACCCAGGTTTCAGTGTCCTGACTCTCTCCATCCCCACCTGAGGGCTCAGTGAACAGTGAAAGTGAACAGACCACAGACCTACCTTCTTGTATGCCATTTCAAAGAGTTTCAGGGAAGCCTGCTGCAGGCTGGTTGCTGCCTGCCTGATGTTCTCTCCTGTTTCACTATCTTTACGAGCCAGAAGTTCTCTCATTTTAGCAATTTCTTCCTTTAATTTATTGCACTGCAAAAAAAGACACAAAACCCCACGGTGAAATGCTGCACTAGGTTCATTTCATCCTGTCATTTCACCGCCTGCTGGCCACAGCAAAACCACCTTTTTGTGCCAGAAGCCATGAAGTTAAGCCTCCCAGTGAGTCTGCAGGGCCTAGGACTGTGCCCAGTTCCCAGTGGGCACCTGTCCACTTCACTAACAGTGTCCCAGTTGGCATTAATGAGGCCCTGTTTGCTTTCTGGGCAGAGGTGCCAAGGACAAAGCCCTGCAGGGCCTGACAGCTGCCAAGGCCGTGCTCTGTGCCTGGCACAGCTCACCTGGCACAGCCACGCCAGGGCAGGGACAGCAAGCTGGTCTCCATGCACATTTCAGGGCTGTCAGGGAGCAGTCCCTGCTCAAAGACACAAGCACAGCTCTGTGGCACCACAGGACAGGGACAGTGAGTGACAGCCACCAATGGCACCCAGCCAGCACTGGCTGCTGCCCAGCACTACCACCCACCTCCCCAGGGAGGTCACACAGAACAGTCCCTGCAGGAACAGTCCCTCTGTGCTCCTGTGAGAGTAAACTCCAGAGATCATAAATCCAAACAAAGAACCAGCCAATAGCAAGGAATCACAGAATAGCTTGGGTGGGAAGGGACCTTAAAATCCATCTCATTCCACCCCTGCCATGGCCACTCAACCAAGTTGTTCCAAGCCCTGACCAGCCTGGCCTTGGACACTTCCAGGGATCCATGGGCAGCCACAGTCGCTTTGGGCACCCTGTGCCAGGGCCTCCCCACCCTCCCAGGGAAGAGTCTCTCCTCAATATCCCACCTAACCCTGCCCTCTGGCAGTTCAAAACCATTGCCCCTTGTCCTGTCCCCATCTGCTGGCAGAGAAACAGCCTTGTACTGAGCAGAGGCTGCCACCAACAAACTGTCATCACGTTCCCTCAGACACCTCAGAGCCTCCAGGAGCCCTTTAATTCTGCTCCCCACGGCACACTCTTCTAAACTTGGCTTTTGAAATTCCAATTCACCACCTCAGAGTAGTGTAAAAAGCACTCTTGGATATTAAAGATCCATTTCATTTCAAAGAGAAAAAAATTTGGGTTAAGTGGACACTGATTTTTATTGCCCCCAGGTTCCTGGGAGCTGTGCATGCACTGCCAGGAGGGCACAGCAGCTCTGCCACTGTCTCTGTGCTAACAAGGGCAGGCACTGTCCATAATCTCCAGCTCTGAGCAAACCTCCCTCAGGAGGCAGCCCCAGCACAGTCCTTATCACACCCTACAAGGCCACGCCAAGGACAGCTCTGTCACAAACCTCTCATCAGCAGCTTCCTAGCTCAGAGCCTCAGTGACACCAACCCTGCACTTTGAAATGGGCTATTTGCCATCACCCAAACCCTGTCCCCCCCCAGATGTCTGTCCATCCTCCCTCAGCCACACTCACCCCTCTCATCAGAGATGCAGGGCTGTGCCACCTTCACCCAGCATGGCTCACAGCTGGTGCCACTGGCCAGAGCCAGCTGGGAATTGAGTGGGAATGAGAGCAAAGATTTTGTGAGGAATTTTATGTGCTGTGGCACCACAGGATCAGGAACCACCCACCTCATCTGCTGGCAGCTGATCCTTGAACTCTTCCATCTTGGACTCGGTGTCGTGGATGATGCCCTCGGCCATGTTCACGGCCTCCACGCGTTCCTGGGGGAGACAGCTTGTCAGGGACACCACTGCTCACATGAGTGCTGACATTTCATGCCCCAAACTGCCAAGTTCCACTCAAGTTCCCAGGTCCTTCTTCATGGCACCAGGGCAAGAAGAAATGCAAGCAAACCCTTTCTAGGTGCACTGTGGCCCCACAGGCCCTGAGAGGAGTCTGTGCCAGCCAGCCCTCACTCACAGACACTCCCTGAGCTGCAGCACCACTGCTGGCATCAGAGAACAACAGAGACCTCAGAGACAGCACAGCACACTCTGCTCCTTGGGAAAGCTCCAGAGCTCTTGGAGAATGTCCTCAAGCCTCTTGAGCTACAGGGGCATCAGAGACAACTCAAATGCTGGTTTCACTCACGCTCCCTTATCACAAAAACTCCCATTTATGCATTCCTGATACTTTCATGGCAGTAAAACCAGGATTACAAAAGTGTAATGAGGCAGTTTTGAACACTACAGTTACACAAGTCAGGTCAAGAGAAGTGTTAGCTAAAATAACCTGATCACCTTCCTCTGCAAGCTCACTGGACAGGGGCGAGTCCTACTTCAGGTCTACAACTGAAAGGAACTTTTCCAGCAAGTTAAGACACAAAGTAAGGCAGCAGGACAGATTTCAGCGCAGCCTCTTTAGGTGCCAACCTCCCCCCCAGGCTCCATGGCAATGATGATGTTATTGAAACAGTGGGACTTTCAGAGCAAGGCCTTTGAAGGTTCTCCAGCTGACCCACAAATGCCATCAGCCACTGCTTTGTGGCTTCAGAGGTTCTGAGGCCAGGCAGTGCTGCTCCCTGGGGATTTATTCCAGACCTTCTCCCCTTCTGATCCCTTCCCTGCTGGGGGCCAGATTTACAGCACTGCCTGGACACCTGAGACAGGCTCCTGCAGCCTGAAGGACACAAAGTGCACCAAATCCATGTGCCAGTTCCAGCAATCACTGAACATATGCCGGTGCCACATCCCAGAGTCAGCCTGTGCTGTGTCTGCTTAAAAATCAATGCTCTATATTTAGGTGCATAATTCATTAGTCGTACCCTCATTAAACCAATTAATTCAACCATTAATCCTGTGTGTATCCCAGGTTCAGGCATCCGCCATGGCAAGTGCCAGTCCTTCCTTTGCAAGGCCAGTGAGGATTTCCATTACCTCTCCTGGCCTCACCTGCACTGAGGCCAGCCCTGCTCACATGGACACAGCACTGCAGGTGCCACACTCAGACCTGGTCCACTGTGGGAAGAAACTCTCCACTTATGAAGAAAGAGGCTTAGGGGCTGCTTTGTCTGGCAGGTTCTATAAATTAAGCTTTAGAATAAACTCAGAGTAGCTTAACTATCCCACACAGCTCCATTTAACCCAAGCATGGCTGTGAGCACCCAGGCAGGCTGGCACAGTGGGGAACAGTGATGACAAAAAGCCTCACCAGAGCTGCAAAGCTGCTTGCCATGAGCAGCAGGCAGGAGGGTTGCCTGCCCCAGGAATCCCTCAGGGAGCAGTGAAGTGCAGTCACACAGGGCAAGGTACCAAACCCAACCCCAAGATAGCTCTGCAAACACCTTCCTGCAGTGCCACAGTGCCAAGTGAAGGTAAGGAATGGAGCAGATGTTTGGGTAAGAGCCCCAGAGCAGAGCCCAGAGCCCCTCAGGGGTGGGCACAGCTGGAAGCACAGGAAGGTGAGAGCAGCAGCTCCTCTGCTCCTGACAGCCCCTCAGCCCCGTTACCTTTCTCCGCCTGTCCTCCTCCGCGTACTTCTCTGCATTCTTCACCATGTTCTCAATCTCATCCTTGCTGAGGCCACCAGAGGACTGGATAACAACTGCAGTACAGAAGAACACGATAAAGGATCTGCTCTCACCTGTGAGGGGAGGATTATTCCCCAGCCTAGAAGCAGCAGCCTCACTCAGAGACTGCACCCGTGGAGGCCTCATGGCCAGGACAAAGCCACTCTTCAAAGAGCCGCTGCTGCTGTTGGCAAGGGAAAAACTTCATCTCCTGGATCTACAACCCCAGCTCTGCAACTCACTCTGGCCAGTCTTCAGTCCATCCTCCTGGAAAGGGAGGGTGCACCAAAGCTCTCAAACCAAAGGAGCATCCCAGATTAAAACCACAGAACTAAAAAAAAAAAAATAAATCAAAACTAAAACCAACCAACCAACCCTCTAGCAAAAACCCAACCAACAAAACAATCCAAAGAGAAGGAATGGTTTCACCAAAGATTCCTTTCCCTGTTGGAAAGCAGCCCAGGCTGGTGGCAGGGTAAGACAGCATTCCCCACCCAGCTCCTCACATTGTGCTTAATAAGGAAATGGAGCATGACTCTATGGGCAGGCTCTTACACGCCCCCTCCTTGGTCTTTTTCCCTCTATCACTGTCAAAAAGAATAATCTAGACTTAGGCTTTGCTACAGGAATTAGTCTGATTTCACTGCAGGAGGATCAACATCCAGGACACCACAATGCCCATAAAAGTGCATGCTACAATCACCATTTAAAGGAAGTTTTCCGTGGAATATTTGCAATGGTACAAAACCCTGAACAAAGACACACTCACAGAGGTGTCCTTTGGATACAGATGTGGGATGAGCAATTCAGCTTTGTCATTAGGACCACATCTACCTACAGCTAAATACAACAGGCAGCTAAATAGAATTCTGGTTGCCTGTCACCAGGAGCCTTTTACTGAGCAGCAGAAGGCTGCCTCACATCCAAGATCTCCAAGGAAATCCAAGTAACATGCAGAGTGGTTTTGGTACTGAACTGCTGCCAAAAAGCCAGGCAGTGTGATTAAAAGCAGCACACACCTTTGGGTTGTGCACAGTTAATACTTCCGCTAACTGGAGCATTTCACTGTTCAAGGGTTCTCTCCAAGAAATAGCTGAAGGGCATTATAGAGGTTTCCAGTTAGAAAGGAGAAGAGAGATCTATTTTCTATCAGGGGAACCTGTAAATGCTTCAAATTAATCTCCTGAACCCACCACAGAGCTTTAGGAACTGTCAACTGTGTCATTAATTACCCCAGCGCAGGGGGCCCAACATTTCAGTGCCCTGCAGAGCAGAACACACTGACAGCTTTGAAGTCCCTGAGCCCCTGTCAGCTGTAGGCCCTTCCAGCCTGAGTGGGTTAAAGTGAACAAGGTGGTTACAGGGAAAACCTGCTGCTTCAGAATATCCCAATCTCCAGAGCTTTAAAATGGAGTAACTACAAACAAACAGGGCCTTGGCACAGGGCTGCTCTGCTCAGCTGTGCACGGCACATCCTGGAGTCAGAGATCTCCCTGATTTGATTCCTCCCTTAAAAGCTGGCACCTTCAGGCAGCCAGGCTCACACAGAGCAATCCTGTGTGCTCCCAGAGGAGCAGCACTCCCAGCAGCACAGGCCAAACAAGGTGCTGCATTCCCCAAACCCCATTTCTGTCCCTCAGGGTAACACAGGGCACACATGAGTGCCCCAAACACCTCGGGGACAGAACACAGCCCACCAACACCAGAGAGCCCTCAGTGAGCCATCTGTGTGCCCAACACCTGGGCACTGGGACACAGCTGAAACGTGCAGGAGACAGCTGCACTCTGCTCCAGTGCTGCTGCAGTTATTCCAGATGGCAACAGCAAGCAGGACTGTTACACAGGGCTGTGTGACATGAGCCCTCGCCCCTGCCAGTGAGGGCTGCTTTCACTTGGCACAGGCTGGGAGCTTACAGAAGCTTTCCTGCCTTACAACAAACCCACAGCTCAGCTCTCACCTCTCCCTGTGCCCACCCTCCCTTCCAGGGAAACACAGGCTCCGATGACTGGAGCCACATCTGTGCTGCAATTGTAAAACAGGGAGGAGCAGGAGTGACCGAAGCACGGAGCCACATGCTCCATCCCCACCCTGCACTGTGGGATGCCAGTGAGGCAGCACTGGAGCACACCCCACTGCCCCTGCAGTGACTCAGTGTCGCCCTCCATGTCCCCAGCAGGCCCAGGCACTCACTCTGCTGCTCCCGCCCGGTGCCCTTGTCCTTGGCTGACACGTGCACGATGCCGTTGGCGTCGATGTCGAAGGTGACCTCGATCTGGGGCACTCCCCGCGGTGCCGGAGGGATCCCAACCTGGGAGGGACAAGGGGTGGCCATCAGCTCCCACAGGAAAGAGCTCAGGGCGCGAGGCTGGGCACATCCCCCTGGGGGTCTGACACTGAATGAACCACTAACCAACCCTCAGGGCTGAGCTCTCTCAGTACCTGTTGGTACCATGCTGTGCACTGGTATCCAGGCAGATTTAACAGGATACAGATTTCTGCCCTGGGCAAGTGCACAGAAACCACAAGAGAGAACCCTCAGGTTCGGTTCCAAGGTGGGACAGGTTCTGTGTCATTGCCACACCAGCCCCTCATCCAGCTGTGGCAGGATGCTCTATTTCCTCAGTTCTGGACACAGACTTCACTGGTCACATCTGAGGTACCATTTTAACACAGTGAGAGGCAGCACAGCTTCCTCTCAAAGTACAAAAGAAAGGCAAAGCCTTCCTCCCTGCAAGGCTCTTCCTAGGAAGTTCAGACATACTTGAACCGTTTACCAGTGCTAAACTCTGCCAGCACTGAGCAAACCCATTCTGCTCAGGCAGCCCCTCTGCTCCCAGCAATCCTGGAGCACATCAGTTCCCCAGGGAGCAGGGTGTGGGCTCAGTTCACAGAGTTTCCACACAATTCTTCAGAATGATGTGTTGACAGTTTAACATCATGGCACACCCCCTGCAATCCCAGCCAGGCCACAAACACCCCAGGGTACCTGGGCTCACACTGACTCCACCCCACAGGGTCCCTAGGCTGGTTCCCCTGGGGACTGCAGGGATCCTGGAGCTGCTCCAGCTCCCATCTTTGCTACACCAGAGGAGAGGACAGCATTCAGATTATCTGCTGGCCCTGGTACTGCACAGGCTTTCTATACCCAGAGAGCCCTTCCTGGTGACCAGGCCCTGAAGCTGCAGTAGCCCCAGTGCCACCATGGGAATGCTCACAAACTCTGAGCTCCATCTTCAATGCCACTTGGTCCCCTGCCACAGAAAGGCTACCCCAGGGCCAGGCTGTGCCTCTGGAGGCTGCTTTTGTACTAAACACAGGCTCAAATGTCTCCTGTAAGAAGACTCCCCCTCAACACTGCCTTCAGGGGGCAGCTGAAATGGAGAAGGCTCTGAATGTCCCCAAGAAGGTCAAGTCTAAGGTCATGAATAGAGAAGCCAACGTACCAATGTGAACTGGCCAAGAAGTTTGTTGTCACTGGCCATCTCTCTCTCTCCCTGGCACACTTTGATCTCCACTTGTGTTTGCCCATCAGCAGCTGTAGAAAACACCTATGGAAAAGGAACAGAAAGTTACTGTACAGTGAATTAGAACACACAAACATCTGCAGGTACAAGCTGAGTGAACAAGGAATAAAAGGAAGCTACTTCGAAGGGAAAATCATTAAATGTTGCTGTTTTCATGTTCCTCTGACAAAACTCCAGGGCAGCAAGGCTAGCAAGAGCCAAGGTTACTGTTATCTTGTCCTGTATGCACCTGGGGACAAAAGAACTGCCCATCCACGGCAGCAGCAGTTCCATGACAGCAGCAGTTCCAGGACAGCCCCCACACCCCACAACATCTCCCCCGAAGCAGCAGGCTCCAGCCCACACCCCAGGCAGCTCAGGTGTTATCAGAGAGCACACAGCAGCAGGCCCAGACAGGGCCAAGGGAAGGAAATGACAATGCAGAGAGGAGATAACCCCTTTGAGGCACTCTCCCACGGGCGTGGTGCTCAGTCCCAGAACAGCTCCACACAGTTCTCCTTCAGAATGATGTGTTGACAGCTGGCATCATGGCACACACCCTGCAACAACCCTGACCAGGCCACAAACACCCTGGCATATCTTGGCATCATTAACTCAACTGCCCTCCCCTCTTGGGCACATCAATGATCAGAGATGCCCAGAGGCTTACATTAAACCTGCTTTCTCCACTGCCTCTCTTCAGATGAGGAGGCAAAACCATCTAATGGGATGCTCTGGGTGGCCTTTCCTGAGCTGGCTGAGAGCACCAGCAAAGTCCCAGCCACCCAGAGACAACGCTTACCTGGCTCTTCTTGGTGGGGATGGTGGTGTTCCTGTTGATGAGCTTTGTGAAGACACCTCCCAGGGTCTCAATGCCCAGGGAGAGGGGAGTGACATCCAGCAGCAGCACATCTGTTACGTCCCCAGCCAACACCCCACCCTGGATAGCAGCTCCAATGGCCACGGCCTCGTCAGGATTGACTGCTTTGCTTGGAGCACGGCCAAACAACTCCTGCACAGTCTGCTGCACCTGCAAGGAGACACAACAGCTCAGAATGGGGGAACCACTACGGCCACAGCAGCCCTGGCTCAGCTCTGTGTCCTTGTGCTGCTGCTGCCTTGGGAGCCTGTGGCATGAAGGAAACACTGAGCCTCAGGTCTGGGCCTGCTCCCTCACTGTCCATCCTGCACAGCACTGAATGCCCTCACTCCAGCCCTTCTCCAGGGCCCTGTGTGCCAGCCTCCATCCCTGCCTTCACACAGCCCAGCCACGTTCAGAGGAGATCATTCCAGCCTTATCCAGGAGCCAAGGACTGCTCCCTGGGAATCATGCACCACAGAGCAGGACACAGCTGCCAAGGACAGGTCAGCTGTGGAGGAGCACAGGGAAGGTAAACAATCCAGCAGCACAGTTCATGGTGTTTGGGGACAGTAAAGGGGGAAAAAATGGCAATGTACGAAGAACAGTATTTTCCAACTCTTATTTTGTGGGCTGTTCCAGCAGAGCACATGTGCAGGGCCAGCACTCTGAGCTTTGCTCAGCCCATTGCCAGGGACTGTGCTCATGATCCCAGCAGGTTTCCTGCTGAAGCACCCACGCAGGAATGCACTGAGGGTCTGCCTCAGAACACAGCTCACAACTGCCCTCCTCTGTCCTACAAGGAAAGACTGTGGGGCTGGTGCTCCTCTCTCAGTACAGGTGCTGTGCACACCAGCACAGGTGAGTGGGATGTGCCTGGAACACTGCTGGAAGCAAACACCCAACTGTGCACCACAGCCAGGAGACACCTGCCCAGAGTGCTCATTAGAGGAGGACTCCATGCGTGAGTGTGCAATTAAATGCAAGTCTTTCCCTCTAGAGGTGCATCTGACAGTTCAAAGCAATAATTGTAGTCACCCACGGTCCATCTCCTGGAGTGCTGGCTATGGGAATGCTCCAGAGAAGCCACATTCTCTCCTAGCAGGGAGGAGAGCAGAACAAGGTAGCCAAGAGAAGGTTCTGGGCTCTGTACAACACACTGGCACTGATATTTCAGAGGCAGTGCTGAAACTACAAGCACTCAGGAAAGCTGTCAGCTCAAAGCTGGGGGTTATGAGGGGAAGAAGCAAAAATAAAAACCAATATTTAAGTCCTTCTTCCACCCCTAAAGGAAACATAATGTCTCAGGAAAAGGCTTTGTGTTTGTCATCACTTTACATACAGGTAATCACAGCATTTTTCCTTCATCCAGCTAGAGCAACAAGGCCTTTGGGAATGTATAGCAGAGTTACTCCACCTGAGCTTTGGCCAGACAGGAGTTTCTGTTTATCTTGCTGCTCTGACTCCCCTGCCTGGGTGACCTTCTGCTGAGACAGTATCACCTCCAGCCACCAGGCTCATTTACACAGGGAGGAAAAACCCTCCCAGCAAATCATCCCCAAGCAGCACCACGTACACACCTACTGTCATAGAGAGGAGCTGCAAATCACAAAGCAGCAAACAAGCCAAGCCTGAGTTAGCTCTCTGCAGTGAGATTTTGGTGCTCTCTGCAGGAAAGGCCAGGCTGAACCCTTGGAGGGAGCAGTGAACATCCCTATTCAGCTCTGCGATGGAGGAGCAGCAGGCATGGCTGGAACAGGAGCAGTCAATCACCTGCAGACAGCACTTATCTGCACAACTGTGCATGTCAGCATAGGAGGCCTTTAAGTTACATTCAGGGGAAATAAGCACAGCAGGTAAGGGCCAAGCTTTAGATAAGGAATGTCTGGATGAGCCAGGTAAATGGGCCTGCCAACAGGTAGCTCTGGATACAGAATCCCTCTGAATACAACCACAGGTACCAGAGGGGTTCTGCTCGTGCAGGTTCTCCACAGCTGCAAGTGCTGGAAATCCCTCAGCAGGCACAGACTGCTGACAAGCAGCTGCCACTGAAATGTTCCTTTACCACACCAAGTCCACAAGGGGAAATGCCCTGCACCTCTCAGCAGTGCTGCTGGTATCCAGTGCACACCAGAATGCCAGCCTGCAGCTGGACTTTCACCTCCCAACACCTCCCCCTTGACTCTGTCAGTGCAACTCAGCTCCAGCCCCCAGGTCCCCGCTGAGCTACGCAAACACAACGAGAGGTCCTGGGCAGTGCTCCCATGGGATCCTCAGCACTGAGCCTGCTCTGAGCACTCCCAGCTCCTGTGCCAGTCCCCCAAACAGCAAGCACAGGCAGCCGTGCCAGCCCTGCCTCACAGGCCCTGAGCTCATACCTTTGGCATTCTGGTCATGCCACCGACGAGGATGACTTCCCCAATGTCACTCTTGCTGACTTCAGCATCCTGCATGGCTTTCTGGCAGGGGGCCACTGTCCTCTTGATCAGGTCAGCCACAATGCCCTCGAACTGCGCCCGACTCAGCTTCATGTTCAAGTGCTTTGGTCCGGAGGCGTCCATGGTCAGGTAGGGCAGGTTGATGTCAGTCTGTGGCGTGGAAAAAGGCCCAGTGAAAACCAGCAATTGGCTTTATTTCATCTCACAGGCTCCGCTTGGCCTCTACTGAGGCATCTCAGGGTGGCTGCTCACCCTCCAGCCCAGTTTAAGTGGCAGTGGGCACACTTTCATGCTTGACACTTCAGAGGAAAGACAATTATGTTGTTCCACACTTCATGGTTACAACTGTTAAACCCCAATTTTACTAAGGTGTTAGTTACTTCAAGGTCTTTCACTGTTGAGAAAACAATTTGTCATAGCCAGGAGGTGAGAGCACAAACACTGAAGTGACAACTTTAATACTGTTCCTTCAGCACAGCCCAGAAGAAAGCCTATCCTGAGTTCCCAAGATTCTGCTAACTGACTCACATTCCAAACCAGGTAAACTCCTTGAAGGAAATAACTCCCGGCTGCTCTCTAAATGCCAACAGCTCATGTTCAACAGCCACTCTGCTGCCATTTAACATGAAGTTAATTAAATCAAGGGACCACACTCCCCACTTCTTATAGCTGTTTGTCACATGCAGGATTTTTAAAGCAAATCTTATACTGAAATCACCTGATTCAAGTGCTGAGTCATGCCGACATCAAAAGACACAGCAATCCAAAGCAATTAAAACATCAGTGCTTTAAACTGTAGAGATTAAGTTTATTCTTGAATAAACTAAAGCCGTGCTCCTGATTAGAGGTGAGCAGTCACTTTATAAACAGCGTGGTCAAACTATTAGGGGAAAATGGGACCAAAAGCAACTTGTACCTTCACTGCTAAAGAGTTAAGGAATTCAGTCTTTCCTGCTATGAACAAACTGCATTTGCCAGCTCTTGAGCTCATAAAACAGAGCTTGCTATGTCTCTGGCAGAACTATGCAGCCATTGTGACTGCCCTCAGCTCCTTGCTATGAGCTCCCCACTGGCCAGCAAAAAGACCACCATCAGATAAAATTAAAGATGCTTATTCAGAACCTAGAACTTGGCAGAGTCCCCATTTCAATTACTATATAATTGACCTTAATTTCACTTAGCCAGGACTATTACACTCCCAAACTTGCTGCTTCTCCAGTTCCTTATTCAGTAATGAATAAAAGACACGCTTGGTTGCATTATTTTACAAAACTGATGGATAAAAAGGAGGTAGGGTGGCTGTTGCCCATTGTGCAGACAATTCTACTATAGGCAAAGAAGTCAAGATTCTTTATAGGAATTACTACACAAATTAGCTGTTTCAGAGGAACAAGCAGTACCAAGGTTTTGGAACTGCCTGCACAGAGCTGTAAGTGGCTCCAATAACCCAGCAGCACAGGCTGAACTCCCTGATGCCCATCACACCTCTGAAACACAGAACAGATTGGGAACAAGGTCACATTCCATGCAAGATCAGATGTGGTGCCAGCACCCAACAACTCAGCTTCCATCAGCTGCCTGTGCTCTGAAAGTCCGCCCTGCTGAGAGATTTGCAGTGATGCCACAGAAGAAAAAACGTCAGACAGCTTTGTAAACAAAGCCAGGGCAGAAGTCAGTGTCTCCCAGTGTTGTGGTGGATGCTCTGGATACAGGCACGTACCTGCACAGATGATGAGAGCTCACACTTGGCTTTCTCTGATGCTTCTCTCACTCTCTGAAGGGCCATGTTGTCTTTAGTCAGGTCAACGCCCGTCTGAGTGACAAAAACAGGGTTAACAGACTCTCAGCATCTGCTCAGGAGCCACTTCACCTTCTCAGAGCTCTTGACTGTAAAGCTATTTCTAGAGCAGCTTGCCATGTGCACTGTGCTGCTCTCTCCCTGCTGGCAGGGGTAGAGAGCATTTCCAACCTGCCAGCCTTCTCTGCTCTGTGAGTGATCACACAGTGAGTTACAGATTGCAGCCTGGAGAGGCTGCTGCAGCACAGAATGGAAAGACAGGACTCAATTAGCAAAGGAGTTGGAATTACACTGCAGTTTCCTCCCAGCAACCCTTGTTTGCATCTGCCCTGCCACATTCAATTGCACCACAGATGTTTACTTTCAAAAGTAAGCAGACTGTGTAGAGGACAGTCATGCTATACCACAGAGGTAAAAAAATGTAGAAGTTCTGCTATTCTGTGTCTGACAGGAAAGGAGTATTCCCTTCCAGAACACAAGTGTAGGAAGTGGAAGCCAGGCTAAAGAGTGTCTAATCCTCTTAAATCCCAAGTGAGCCAGAGGTGACAAATCAAGTCCTAATAACTTCACAGAATTCCCGTTCTTCTACAGAAGCTAGATTGAAAAGCAGTGTAACACAGGACTGTGCTCTCAAGAGACACCTTACCTCTCTCTTGAACTCTTTCACAATATACTGTAGCAAAGCCTGGTCAAAATCTTCTCCACCCAAGAAAGTGTCACCATTGGTGGACTTCACCTCAAAGACTCCCTTCTGGATTTCCAACACAGAGATATCAAAAGTGCCACCACCCAGGTCATAGACTGCGATGCTGCAGGGAGAGAGGACAAAGCTGAATGGCTCAGAACTCCCTCTCCTCAAGAGACGATGTGCAGAACTCACACTGCTGCCCACACAAGTTCAAAGCCTCTCTAAAGACAGCAGTGAACAATCTTGAAGTGCTCCTACCCGCCTGAGAACTCAGAGCTCATGTGAGCGTCCCTGAGGATGTGCTGCACAAAGCCTGACCTTGGCCCATCATTTCAGAGAGGGCAGTTCCTACCTCTCCAAAACCAGACACTCTCACATCCAATGACAAGAGCAGGGACACCAAAACTATTATTAATACTTCTTTTTTCCTCAAGATGGGAGGCTTTCCCAGCACTATCACTACCTCAGAAATACAGAATGTCTAAGAAAAAACCTGCACTTGTAACCATCCCTGACAGGGACAGAGTGCTGAAGGCAGGCAGGGAAGCTGCCAGCCCAGGAGAGCTGGCACAGCTCAGCACAGCTCCTGTGCTGCCCATCAGCACCTTTGGTGACAGCCGTCACCCAGCTGTCCTCAGCCACATCCACCACTGGTAAGGTAATTAAACTGACACTCAGGTTTGATAATTAAGTTGTAGATGCAAGTTATGAACTCTCTCTATCTCTAACAAGGTTGGTTGGCACAGAAAGAGGTGACATTACAGAGCTCTCTCTCACACCTAGGCAGAAGTCCAAGCAGAGCTCTCAAACCCAGCCAGCAGAGGAGGCAAAGCTCAGCAGGTTTATTTCAGAGGGCTGGTGTTGTGCACAGGCACTTACACTTTGTCTTCAGACTTGTCCAGCCCATAGGCAAGGGCAGCTGCTGTGGGCTCATTGATCACCCTCAGGACATTCAGGCCAGCGATCTGTCCAGCATCTTTGGTAGCCTGAGGAGGAAAGGGGAGAGTGCTGACTGCTCAAAGAACCTGAATGCAACTGATGAGCCCCAAAAGCTCCCAGCCTGCTGAGTACCTGTCTCTGGGAATCGTTGAAGTAAGCAGGGACTGTGATCACGGCGTTCTTTGCTGTGTGTCCCAGGTAATTTTCTAGGAGACAAAACAGAAAGTTATCCTCATATGAACACCAAGTTATCATTCACAGAATGGGGGGGGAAGGACCCTGAACATCATCTTATTCCACCCCCTGCCATGGACACTTCCACCATCTCAAACTGCTCCAAGCCCCGTCCAACCTGGCCTTGGACACTGCCAGAGATCCAGGGGAAGCCACAGCTTCCCTGTGCCAGGACCTCCCCACCCTCCCAGGGAACAACTTCCTCCTACTGTCTAATCCTAATCCACCCTCTCTTAGTTTGAAACCATTCCCCCATTCCATCATTACATACCTTTGTAGACAGTCTCTCTCCATTAATACCTAGCTTGAAATTTTTTTGTCAACTAACAGAAGACAGACTCGCTATTTTCTGGGAAGATGCAGAGGGAGCAGTGCAGAACTCCAGTCCTTCCACAAAACATGGAATAGTTTGTACACTTCTGACAGCATAGCAAAGCACCTCTGCCATTCCATCAGTGACTGGATGCCACTCTTGAGAATTTATCTGAGAGCTTCACTTGTCTTTTTAATATGAGACTGAAGCTGTTCTCCATTTTTTTGCATGTGATGCACAAGAAGTTACTAATTTTCATCCCATTTATAGAATCTGCTGTTGTTAATACTTATACAGTTCAAACAATGTACACTTATGTTTGAGGAAGCAAGTCAAAACACGTAATACACTCTTAATTTAAGGTGTCGAAAAAAAAGAGGTTATGACATCAAATGCACACTGAGACCTGCTACAAATACAAACATGCACGATGCAGTGTGGATGCACAGACAGGAATAAGGGCTGTGCAGCAGCAGCCCTGCACAGAGCTTACTCACTGCACTGCTCTCTGCTGCCTGCAAAGCCACAGCTGAGGTCATGCAGCACCCAGGCCCAAAGCCAACACCCCTGCAGGAAGCAGACCCCTGCTCAAGGCAGAGGAACATCCCCAAAGTAAGTCAGACCTATCATCACTAGATGCTCTCATTCCACGTGTATTGTACTACTGGGTGGAGCTTTAACAAGTGCCCAGGCCCTAATACAGAAAATACAGCAACCTTTGGATGAAGCTTCAGTCATGCCCTCCTCACACTCACTGGACACACAGTGCTTAACAAGTGAGGGTGCAGAAGGCAATACTGACTGTTTCCCTCTCCGTATCTGAGAAAGAGAAAAGCATTTCTCCAGGCCAATAGGTATTTTCCCCTAGTGAAGGTTTAAAGGCACCACTGGCTAATTAGCTATTAGGGGTCCCCTGAACACTCCCTCTCTCCCTACATGCCCCATATCCAGCAAATGAATAGGAACAAAGCCACAGAGCCACTCCATGCCTGGCTGCCCCAGCCTGTGCTCAGCTGCAGGCAGGGAGGCACATGGACTGCAGCTTCCAAGGAAATGGAGCTCCCCCTTCTGAGTGAGTGTGAATTCAATTAAAATCAGAACTTTATCAGCAACCAATTCTGGTATGAGTATCTTTTAAGTAAAGCACTGGTATTTTTGCCACATCCAAGACTGAGGCAGGCACTGATCTCCCTTGAGGCTTCCTAGGAGCCCACCCTGTTCCCCTCCTGCACCCACAGCCCTGTGAGGGTTTGGTACCAAGAAAGCACCGTTATGTTGCAGCAGCTCCCTGCACAAAGCACAGGGACAGCAGAGAGCAAGCTGGACTAACCTGCAGTCTCCTTCATCTTCATGAGGACAAAGGCACCGATCTGGCTGGGAGAGTAGAGCTTCCCGTGAGCCTCCACCCAGGCGTCCCCATTGGAGGCACGGACGATCTTAAACGGGACGTTCTTACTGAAAACACCAGAACTCACACTCAGATTGTGCAGCAGCACAAAGCCCTTACAGCCACATGAACACGTGGAAGTTCTAAACAAAGCACACTGAACTTGCCAGCAGCAGTCCCAGATGCAGAGACCCAGCAGTACAGAATCTGCTGATGCTAACAGTTACACAACATAAATAATGTACAAATATCAACTTCGTAAGCGTTAGAGACAAGTCAGAAAAATATATATTATGCCCTATTTAAGGTATCATAAAAACAGAATTAAGTAATCTTAATGCACAGACAGGCCTCATGCCTATGCACCAGCCCTGCAGAGAGCTTACACACTGCATTGCTCTCTGCTGCTTTAATCAGATCCATCATTTAATCACAGGCCTGAGCCATGATCATACAGCTTTGATTGCAAACACTCTCAAGAATTGGAAAAGTCTGCACTGCCAGCACCAGCAGCCTTTTTCCTTCCCCTCTGAGAGCCTTAATGTGATCAGCAATGCATGCAGCTGAACACAGCCTGGCCCTCAGGCACAAGCACTGCAACCTCGAGAGCTGAGGGCACAGCAACCTCCCCCAGAGCAGAGCCGTGTTTTAAAGCACCCCCTGTGTGTGTGTGCTGCCCTGGGGCTGGCACTGCCTCTGTCCCTCACTCACATGTCCTTCTTCACTTCGGAGTCGTCGAAGCGGCGGCCGATGAGGCGCTTGGTGGCGTAGAAGGTGTTGTGAGGGTTGGTGACCGCCTGGCGCTTGGCCGGCATCCCCACCAGGCGCTCGCCGTCCGCTGTGAACGCCACCACCGACGGCGTGGTCCGGGCTCCCTCCGAGTTCTCCAGCACCTGTGGACACAGGGAAGGGTGAGGTCCCCACACCTAGCTCAGGGACACCCTGCGTGCCACACCCCAGTTCCACTCACTTTCGCTTGCTTCCCCTCCATAACGGCCACGCAGGAGTTGGTGGTGCCCAGGTCGATCCCGATAACGGCCCCTTTGATTGCTTCTGAGCTGGAGGGCACATCAGGGGAAAGAAAATCACCATCAAAGGAAAATAAGCACACAGCAGGACAGGACAAAGTGATTTTCCACTCAATGTTAAGGAAACCCAGGCTGTATCCTTGGCTAAGGTGTTTTTTGACTATTAAGCTTGTGCCTCTGCTCTGAAGCAGATCACTCATATGTAAACCCTTGCTTGTTAAAATAAACATGTAAAAGATTGTCCTTCCCTAGAATGTATTTACTACGTACATATACTGGTATTTTCTCAACAACCTTTAAGAGTTTGTTATAAAACAAAACCAAAACTAATTTTGTCTCTACAAACAGAAGTTGTTTTGGGTTACTTTTGATCACAGAATCCCAGAATGGTTTGGGTCAGAAGGGACCTTAAAGCCCATCCAGTGTCACCCCTGCCATGGGCAGGGACACCTCCCACTGTCCCAGGCTGCTCCAAAGCCCCGTCCAGGCTGGTCTTGGGCACTGCCAGGGATCCAGGGGCAGCCACAGCTTCTCTGGACAACAGTGGTGCTCAAACTTGTTTGAAAACATTCACCAAGAGTTAAAACACTAATAAATTGTATTTGTTTATTTATCATTCCTTAGCATGGGGAGAAGATCCACAGTAATAAATCACTTGAGCCGTGCAGGTTACTCTGGGCCAGAGCCAAAGTAAACCACCTTTCTGATCCTCAGGAGCAACAGGTGAATTTAACCCTGAAAAAACGGGAGTGGTTCTCACACAAGACAAATCTGATCCTCCTCCTCCTCTCTGGGAAGAGTGTATTGCCCCTTCTGAGGCTCAGGGAATCCCTGAACACAGCTTTGCTCACAAAGGCACATTCTGGGACGGAGAAGGCATTCTGCAGCAGAGCAGGACTATGTCACCAGGAATGTCACCTTCTCTGTGCCCAAGCTGCCGGGGCTTTAACTCCAGTTCCAATAACAAAGCAGAGAGTTTGGAACATTCAACCGTACCAGACAGAGCCAGCTTTCCCAACACAAACGGATGTCCCAGCCATGGCCTGAATCAGCACCAGCCACAAACATCTGAGTAACTCACACAACCAAGTGCTCCCTTCTCCTATTATCCTGCAACAAGGAGAATGAGCGATCCAAATACATGCTTGAAATAAACTTTATCTGCAGTGGAATGGATCCAGGCATCACCCATTTCATGTCAGTGTAAATCGATTTGTCCCATCAGTGTGTGGATTAGGTTTTTTTCCTTGGTTTTAATCAAACAAATTTTAGTAATTCACATTTTGTGGGCACTGCTGGTGGTGGGAGCAGCAGGGAAAAGCAATTTTCAAAGCTCCCCTGGAGATAAAGAAACCAACAGCCTTAGAAAAGTTACAGGCAGAGGTTCCAGTTTCATTCTGCTGGTTTGGCTCTGTTACCCAATCCCTGGCTCCAACAATCAGTTCTGGTATCAAGAGAAGAGTCAATACAAACAACCAAACATGCCCACCCCAAGAACACTTACGCATATCTCCTGCTGGATGCTGCTCTGAGAACATTTTGGCTGAGGCCATTCCAAAAGGTCTGTAAAACAGAGACATTCTAATGAGAATTTAGTTTAAAACAACAAGAGATCTTCAAACCAAGGACTTCAGAGGCAGGCACTGTCTGAAGCAACACTGTCCCACAGCGTTTCCTCTTTAAAACTTAACTACAAAGTAATTAGAATTTAAGCAAGGCTCAGACTGACATAAACACTCCCGCAATTACTACACTAATAAATCTGCCATAACCCTGATTTCTACAACCAGAACTGTGGTATTTCCCTCATACAGAATAATCTGTGAACACATTAACAAGCAAATGACATCTCAGTAAATCAACACTGAACATTCAGCGTTCCATGAGCAGCAGATAAACATTAACTCCATTCTCTGTGCCCAGTCAGCAACAAATGCCCCAGTGCATCCCCTGAGGAATCTGCAGCTGAGATTTTGCTGCACAACTCCAGCTCTGCCCGGGCTCGGCCACCCCTCTGCACGTGCAAAGCAGCATCCTGGAGAGCTAGGGAAGCATTAAGCCTTTTTCTGGTTAAGAACTGACTTCTAACAAGGTACTTTAATATGAATCGGGCAGAGCCATGAGTATTTTACTGATATTTATAGCCATAAGGCCCAGCACAGTGCACAGGCGGCTCAGGGTGCAAAGCCAGCCCAGGCCGACGGGATCTGCTGTCCCCAAAACGCCCCCACGTGCCCTCCCCAGCCTGATCCCCGCTGTCACTGACACGGGACGGTGAGGAACTAAGAGAGACCTCACTACAAACCGCCTTTTTAGAAAACAGACTCAAACACGTCAAGCACCCTCCCCTGCACCCGCCAGCACCGCTTCGCCCCGCACACACATCAGCCTTGTCTAATAAAATCCGAGCACTGAGGGGCCGCGGCCAGGGCCCGCACTCGCGCGGGGGGAGCGCCCCACGCCGATTCCTCAGCCCTGACCTCCTCCAGGCCCCGCAGTGTCCCCTCCCCGGTGTCTGTGCCCCAGATCCTCCCACAGCCCGCAGTGTCCCCTCCCCGGTCTCTGTGCCCCGGATCCATCCAGGCCGAGGCGTATCCCCTCCCAAGCCCCTATGCTCGGGCCCCCCCCC
>JAHLSL010000176.1:1120008-1131411 GCA_025920805.1 Petroica traversi | reverse complement strand
ACCTTGCCCCGGCCGGAGGAACCTTGCTCCGGCCGGAGGAACCTTGCCCCGGCCGGAGGAACCTTGCTCCGGCCGGAGGAACCTTGCTCCGGCTGGAGGAATCCTGCTCCGGCTGGAGGAACCTTGCTCCGGCCGGAGGAACCTTGCTCCGGCTGGAGGAACCCTGCTCCGGCTGGAGGAACGCTGCCCCGGCTGGAGGAACCTTGCCCCGGCTGGGGGAGCCCGGCCCCGGCTGGAGATGCCCGGCCCCGGCTGGTGGAGCCCGGCTTCTCCGAAGATGTGAACACGCGGCTCCAGCTTCGGGTAAATTCTGGAGGAGATGCGCGCATAGTTTTGTGGACAATAATTTTGGTTAACAGAGAGAAAGTCAGTTTTATTGGGGCTTTTAGGAGGACGCCTGCCAGCAGGAATAAATGTGGGCTCTTGCCTGGCTTTAGGGATATGATGGGGGTGGGGTGGGGACCCAGCGAGCCTCAGTGGGCTCAGTGCTCTCCCTGCTCCGTGAGGGCTCGAAGCCTGGCCATCACCAGAGCCACTGCGAAAAACGCTGTTTTACCTTTTACAGATCATTTAACGCTCTAATGAGATGCCTTAAAAATACAAACGAGCCGCCTGCTACGGCGGGATGCAAACCTGTCTCCATGGCACTGATTTTCCTGAAGACGCTTTTTGTCTCTGGCTGCTGGAAGCTTCGACGTAAAAATTTATCGTGCGCCCTCCCCTAATAAAATGTGATGGTTTTACTGTATTTTTATATAAATGTACATTTAGATGTGAATTATACCGAGAGGCAGGCGCTCGCTGTGGTCGAGGCTGCCACACGCGGCGTAAATCACAGCGCCCCCGCAACTTCCCAGGACCGCGGACTGGTGCCTGAGGGTGTGAGTAACTTCTATTGACTCCGGTGAAAGTTTCTGCTGTGCTGCCGTGAGAGAACCGGCCCCCGGAGACTCATTTGGTGTTGATTAAAAATAGGAGACTGATAGCACCGGGCACACGGTGCAGCCGAGCGCCGCCGCCTCGCCTCGCAGCCCGGCCCTGCTGCTCCTGGGAGCCCCAGAGCGCTCGGAAATGCATCTTGTTTCTGACCCAGAAAGTGCCCGTTTCAGCTGGTACAGCCCCAAACGCGCCCAGTGCCACCTCAGTGCCACCTCAGTGCCACCTCAGTGCCGCCCCAGCTGCCCCGCACGGGGCTGGTCCCCCTGTGCCACCACAGGCTGCGCGTTCTCGCCCTGCCGCTGCCTCCCCGGGAATATCCCACCCTCTGCAGGACTTCCAGGAGCTCCTGGGGCTGCCTCAGCACCTGTGCAGGGCACGGAGAGAGGGGACAGGGGCTTAGGGGGTCACACCTCCCACTGCCCACAGCAGCCCCAGCCTGGCTGTTCTCTTCCTGGCCAGCGTGTCCTGGGGAGAAGGGGGGTCAGCAGAGCCCCGAGCCCGTGCCTGGGCCATCAGGTGATGGAGCCGCTGCCTTTGATGTGATGGAGCTTAACGAGCAGCGCGGGACCCCGGGAGCTGCTCCGTCAGCACGATCAGCGAGCTCTCCGGGGAAAGGGCTGCGCCCGGAGAGGGGAGATGACTGGTGATGGAGGAGTAGCAGATGGTGTCTCTCAAGGAGAACGCCGGGACAGTAATTACAAGAGACAAGAGGAGAGCCGCTGGCTGGCGCACAAGAATTTGTCCAAGCAATCATGGGAAGCACAAGTCTCTCCAGAGAGCGCCACGGGGGAGGAAGAGTTTTGCCAGCAGCTCCCAGCGCTGCTGCCAGAGCCCCCCCGCCTCTCCAAGGGGGCACGGCCGTGACTTCCTCTTCCCCAGAACAGCCCTGGGTTCCTGTGCTTCAGGCTCGCCTTTGCTGTCTCGTCCACAGGGCATCCCAAGCACCGTCCTGCCAGTCCCAACAAGGCAAAGGCATGGCTTTGGTACTTGGACGAGCAGTGCCAGGAGGGATGGACTGGGAGCATCACTTCCCAACGCCGCTCAGGGAAGGAAAAAGCGGAGCAGAGCTCACAGCCTGCAAGTGCTTTTCTTCTCCTTCTTTTGCCCAGCTGTGATTTTACGCCTTATTGCCCCTCTACCCCGTGTCCTCATTTTTTCTACTCTGCCAAGACTCTCGATTCCCCTCGGGGAAGTTCCCTGCCAGCCTGAGGGGCTCGGGAGGAGTTCAATTAGCGCTGCTGTCCCTGTCCCTGGAAGCGGAGGGTGAGGAGGGCTGTGCCAGCCCGGGCTGCTGTCGCCGGGATGGATTCCCCGCCCGCACGTCCCCATCGATGCTTTAGCTCTGCAATGCAGCCTGAGCAGGAGCTGAGACCTGCGGGTGACAGGGAAATCGAGGTTAATTAGAACTGCTAATTAGATCTCTGATCAAACCCCGCCTCTGCTCTGTGCCCCTGGGCTGTGCTCCGGGACGGGTCCCTCCCGCTCCGGAGGGTCTCTCTGTCGGTGCCGCCCCATCCTGCACACAAAGGAGCCATTAAAGAACAGTAATTTGTAAAAAAGGCACTTGGCAAGACTGAAGGGTTTCACGTCATGCTGCCGCTGACTCGGGAGAGCCGCAGCCCCGGCAGCGAGGGCACGGGGCCAGGAATATCCGAGGGAGATCTCTTGCACCTCCCATCGATCGGCTCAGGGTGCAGCTCCCGGTGATGGGGATGGCTCCGGGCACGGTGGGAGAGCCCAGCGATCCTCTCCTCCAGCACCTGCCAAAGTGGGGCCAGGGCATCCTCACCTTGGGGCTTTGCAGGGAGCAGAGACCCCACCTGCAGAGCTGCCCCAGCCCTGGCCCAGCACAGGGAGGAGCTGGAGCTGCTGCAGCCAGGCCAGAGGCACCAGGAGAGCAGAGGATTAGAGCACATCCCATACAAGGACAGGCTGAGAAAGCTGGGGCTCTTCAGCCCAGAGGAGATGAGGTTGTGTGGAGACCTCACAGCATCTTCAGTGTCTGGAAGGGCTGCAGGGAAGCCAGAGAGGGACTTTGCCTCAGGAACTGGAGTGACAGGACAAGGGGGAATGGGTTTAAACTTAAAGAAGGGAAATTTAGATCAGATATTTGGAAGGAAGTCCTCCCTGGAGGGTGGGCAGGCCCTGGCACAGGGTGCCCAGAGAAGCTGTGGTTGCCCCTGGATCCCTGGCAGTGTCCAAGGCCAGGCTGGACAGGGCTTGGAGCAGCCTGGGACAGTGGGAGGTGTCCCTGCCCATGACAGGGTGTGGAATGAGGTGATCCTCAAGGCACTTTACAACCCAACCCGTTCCATAATTCTAACACCATTTGCCATTTCCATCAGCACCCCCCACCAGCAGGACCAGGGCAGGCAGCACAGCCCTGATTTACTGCCACACTTAAGCCTGTGCCTAACTTTAAGTGCACGAGAAGATCCATTGACTTCAGTGGTTTAAGGTTCGACATTTGTAAGTAAGTTGCAGAACAAGGACCTACATTATTCATCTGAAACCCTGGGTAATGCATTCTTAGGAAATAACTACCAAATTCCACAAATCCCTGCTGAAAGGACATCCTAAAGCCCTGCCTGGATGGAGAGATTAGCTGGGATTGCTTTGTAAACACCGCATTCACATACATACAGATATATGCATTTTCCACCAGGCAGTGCAGTTCAGACTTGCCACGATCCCGGCTCTGCCTGCCCGGGAGGGGACGGGAGAGGGGCACAGCAAAGCGGCACAGCCCGGCCCAGCCCTCCCCACAGCGCACCAGGGAGGGGACGATGCAATTAAACTAATTGAGGTGCAAATGTAGGGGCTCCTAGCCCAGACTGCCAGGCAGCATCGGGAGGAACCGAAGCCGCAGCTCAGCTCCTCTCGTTGCAATATCAAGAAGATATAAAGCCACGTCGAGTTAAGGCACAAAATGCTGCAAGCAGAGCATTTGATGTCCTTTATTGTGCTCCAGGGACCCCTTGGGAGCAGCAGAGCCAGCCCTGGGGAGCACAGCCAGGTACCTGGGCAGGTGAGCAGAGCCAGCCCTGGGGTGCTGGTACACCCGGGTACCTGGGCAGGTGAGCAGAGCCAGCCCTGCTCCAGCCCAGCAGAGTAGAGGCCAAACCTGGGCACCCTGGCCACAAAGCAAGGGTGGTGGGGCACAAAGCCAGGAGCTCAGCCTAAATCCCTGCAATCCCTCATCCTCCCAGGATGAGGGGGGGGGGGTCCCCAATGAGGCTGCTCCCACCTCCTCAGCACCCCCTGTCCTGAGCATGGCTGTGCTGCCTCAGGACATGCATTGATCCCCTCTGGCCTCAGGATGGGGAAAATATTCCCTCCAGGATGGATTTCGGGTGGCTGGCAGGGAAAGCAGCTGTGCCATGGTGGGATGCACCCCATTTTTGGGGAGCAGAGCAGGGCACCCCTGTTTGCAAGGGCAGGCAGGAGCCCCTGAAGGTTTTCCAGGTTTCCAGGAGCCCCCCAAGGTTTTCCAGGTTTCCAGGACTCCCCCAATATTTTCCAGCCATGGGAAGCAGCCCGTGGGCAGGGCCAGCCCTGCACATGCCTTGCTGCTGACGGCCGGGAGCTGCCTGGCAAAATGAGCTGAAACGACACGGGTTTGAGCCATTTCATAAAATGTAATCGAGAATTATGTCCCTGTTGTGCAATTCCAGCTGATAGTTGGAGTGGAAAAAAACCCCCAACCAGACTCTGTCGAAAGGATCTCATTCTGCATTCAGCCTGATGAGCAGCAGGAGAAATCCCTGCCGCAGCCACGCATGTTCTGTGGCATCCCGCAGGATGTGCCTGGCATTGTGCACCTTTTCCATGACCCTGTGCACCTTTTCCATCCATTGTGCACCTTTTCCATGCATTGCACCTTTTCCATCCATTGTGCACCTTTTCCATCCGTTGTGCACCTTCTCCATCCATTGTGTGCCTTTTCCATTCATTGTGCACCTTTTCCATGACCCTCTGTACCTTTTCCATGTTTGTGCACCTTTTCTATCCATTGTGCACCTTTTTCATGGCCCTGTGCAGCTTTTCCATCCATTGCACCTTTTCCATGCACTGTGCACCTTTACCATGGCCCTGTGCACCTTTTCCATCCATTGCACCTCTTCCATTATTGTGCCCCTTTTCCGTGCATCGTGCACTTTTTCCATTCATTGTGGACCTTTTCCATGACCCTGTGCACCTTTTCCATGATTATGCACTTTTTCCATGCACTCTACCACGGCTGCACACGTGGGTGGCCCTGAGCTGCACAGATGGGGGTGTCTGTGCCTGTCCCTGCCAAAAAACCGGGAGCAGGTGGAAGAGGGCCACAGGTGGGATGGATCCATCTTCCTCGCCGTGCTGCTGCTGCTGCTGCTGCTGCGATTCCAGCGGCGGGAAGCAGGGAAAGCCAAACGTTATGGATCCCTCAACCGCTGTTATTTGTCCCCTTGTGCGCCGCTGGTATTTTGCATTGAAATATATGCTGTTAAATTTATGCCTTAATATATATATAGATGTGTAATGCGGCTGAGTTACAGTTGCTGTGGGAACTATAACTTTCCCTTTTCCAAGGGGCTGTTATTTGTCTTGTTGTGCCGAATCATCTGGAGGGCGGCTGGGAACAGGATTGCTGCTGTTAATCCTCGGGCACAGAGGGAGCCGGGCTGTGCCTGCAGCTGGGCAGTGCCACCCGCCCGGTGACTGCGCTCCTCCGGGCCGGGGGCTGCGGGCAGCAGCACGGTGTGAGCAGCTATGAATCATCTCCCCGAGCTGCTTTCCTGCTCCCCCGGAGCTCTGCTGGGACGAGAGCGGCGGGGCTTGGGCTGGGACCGGCCGCGCTGCTGTCACCTCTCCCAGGTGACAAACAGGGTGAAGCTCCTGCTTTCCCCGCAGCGGGGGCTTGGGTGGGTCCCAGCCCTGCCAGCCTGAGCCATCGCTCTCCCCCTGGGAGCTGGGAACCAGGAGAGAGGCTGATCCGACCCCTTCCTGCTCCCGCCCGACCTCCGTCCCACCAGCTGGCATCGGTGGGAGGTATCCAGCCCTGGTCCCAGCAGGGACAAGGGAGGGCCATGTCCACGGACACCGGGGAAGGCACCCGAAGCCCTGCTGCCTGCCCTCCCCGTGCCTCAGTTTCCCCGTGTGCAGAGTGGCTGAGCTCCCTTGGGTGGCAGCGGTGACGTTGGGGCTGTGTTTGGCACCCCTGGGTAAAACACACCTGTCCCCAGGTCCCTGTCCCCGGCACTCGGCCCATCCTCGGCACAACATTCCCTCCACCTCGGGATTCCCAGGAGCCCTGGCTGTGCCCAGGACAGGGCTCTGCACTTCACCTGCTGCTCCTCAGGTGAGTTTCTCCTGCCCTTGGGTCCTGTTTGGTGTGAGGTCACTCCTGGTTGTTGTCCCTCCCCACAGCCCCATCTCAGCCTGGTCCTGCCCCACCTCACCAATGCCAAGCTCCCTGGCATTTTATTTCATGGGCGCTGGCTGGGTTTGGGATTTGCAGCACTTGCTTTGATGCCTCTGCCCCTTGCCTGCATTTCTCCTGCCTGTTCCATGAGTTCTTCTCCCTCCGCCCTCCCCCCGATGGTATTTGTTGTAATTTGGTTTTCTGGCGCTCTTCTGGGTTTTATTTTTCTTGGCATCGCATCTTTGGAGATTTCACTCACATCATTTCAGCCCAAATTCGCGCTGACATCGTTGCGCTTCTCCTCTTCGTGCTGCCCGCTCTTCCTGCGGAGCCGGCGCTGTCGCGATGCTCTGTGACAGCCTTGGGGACAGCGCTCCCCGCCCTCATCCCCGGCTCTGCCTTCGTGGCGTGCGGCTCCTCTCAAGCGCAGCCTGGCCTCGGGCGAGCTCAGCAGAGCCCGGTTTAGTGATCCAGGGCTGAGATGGGGAAATATTCCCGAGCCTGCGACGGGAGCGGCTGCGGGGCTGGTGCTGCTGAAGCTGCCCCGGCAGATTCAGCACCCCCTCTCTGCCCCCTTCTCCTGCTCATGGGAATTCTGCTCCAGCACCCGGGGAGGGGAAGGAGCAGGATCCCACCTGCAGAGCTGCCCCAGCCCTGGCCCAGCACAGGCAGGAGCTGGAGCTGCTGCAGCCAGGCCAGAGGAGGCACCAGGATGATCCCAGGGATGGAGCAGCTCTGCTGGGAGGAAAGGCTGGGACAGCTGGGATTGTTCAGCTGGAGAGACTTAATTTCAGCCTTCTCGTGCCTGAAAGGGCCGACAAGAAAGGTGGAGAGAGGCTGTTTACAAAAGCATTATTTGCTGCTGGAATCTTCCTCCTGTTCTGGTTTGTCACATCCCTGTGTGTCCTGCCCAGCCAATTTGTGCTGTTTAACTGTGGTGCTTCCCCAGGGCTGGATGTTGATGTTGGCAAGGAAGGAGCCAGGGAGCTCAGGCTGCCCCAGCTCGTGCAGCAGCTGAGGAGCAGAAGGACAAACTCCCTGCCTGTGGGGGACACTCCAAGTAGCTCCTCTTTCCAGAGGTGTCACACGGGAGTTTGGATCTCTCCTTGTGATGGCAGCAATTCTTCCTGTCCATGGCATTGAATTTCAGAGTTACCAGCCATGGGATCACAGAACCCCAGCATGGCCTGGCTTGGAAGGGACCTTAAATCCCATCCAGTGCCACTCCTGCCATGGCAGGGACACCTCCCACTGTCCCAGGCTGCTCCAAGCTCCAATGTCCAGCCTGGCCTGGGACACTGCCAGGGATCCAGGGGCAGCCACAGCAAATCTGGGCACCCTGTGCCAGTTCTGGGTTCTCTCCAGCAGCTCCAGCTCCTGCCTGTGCTGGGCCAGGGCTGGGGCAGCTCTGCAGGTGGGGTCTCACCTGAGCGGGGCAGAGGGGCAGAATCAGCCCAGGGCTCAGGGGGGTTTTGGGGTCAGGGCAGGTCCAGCTGTCACCTCCAGCACCCCCAGGTCCCTCTCCAGGGCTGCTCCAGCTGCTCACCCCAGCCTGGAGTGACCCCGGGGCTGTCCCTCATCCCACCTGCCCAACACATCCTGCCCCCTGAGCCCCCTGCAAGCACGAGCCAGGGCTGGAGCCTCGTCCCCACGTCCCAGCACTTGTGAGCTTGGCTGGAGGCACCACATTCTACCCTCAGTCAGTAAAAAATCGAGAGGGAGGCAGCACGGAGGGAGCCGAGAGGGAAAGCAGGATGAGACACCCGGTGGCACAGGAGGAGCTCCAGCACGGCGTGTCTGAGCAGAACAGCACGTCCCTGTCACACCCCATGTGCTGCTGAGGAGCTGAGGGATCTGGGCACGGCCCCTCAGGGGGAGCTGCGAGTCCCCACTTCCTCCAGCACAGCCCAGATCCACATTTAGCCTCTCTGGGAAATGCTGGCTGGAAGGAGCCTGGCACGAAATTTCCATTTGCAGTCACAGGGGTTTGGGGAAATCAATTTCTTTGGAGTCCTTTGGAAACCTCAGTCTGGTGGCTTTAAATATTTACTGTACTCGTGCACAGCAGATGCCAAAATTGCAGGGCAGGTTCTCCCAGGCAGCCCCTTGGTGCAGGTTCCAAACCAGCCTGTGCAGGTGCTGATGAAAAACAGCCCTTAACGTGATTGAGATTTGCACTTGGAAATCTCTGAAGTGCTTTTGAATTCGGGGGCCAAAAAAAAAAAAAAAAAGAAAAAAAAGAAAAAAAAGAAAAATCCGAAATAGTTGTTGTGCCTGCAGAACATTAGAATCCTTCATGGTGGGACACAGGGGCCCCTGCCTGGCCAGCTGTGCCCACCTGGGACCAGCCATGGTCACTCAGCTGGGGACACTGGGCCGCAGAGGTGACTCTTGTCCTGCTGTGTGGGCAATGGCAGTGCCACTCAGAGGCTTTAGAGGGGCCAGAGGGGGCCCTGGAGTCCCTGGGATCCATCATTTTTTCCTCAAACACAACAGCAGGTGACATCTGCTCTTCCCCTTTGGGAGCTGCCTCTGATGCCCCTGCCTGCTTCAGGGAGAGCCTTCTTCAAACCCTAAAAACTCAAATGAGAGCCTCAGGAAACCCCTGGGAGGGCTCAGGGCAGCAAACCCCGCTGGGCACTGCTGAGGGACAGGGGGACACTGCAAGGGACACAGGGACACTGCTGAGGGACAGGGGGACACTGCAAGGGACACTGCTGAGGGACATGGGGACACTGAGGGACACTGCTGAGGGACATGGGGACGCTGAGGGACATGGGGTCACAGGGGGACACTGCTGAGGGACATGAGGACACTGCTGAGGGACACGGGGGACACTGCTGTGGGACGCAAGGTCCAGATGTCCAACACTGCCCAGCCAGCTCCCCCCCAGAAATTAGGCTCTCAAACTGCAGCAGATTGAAGCCTAAAGAAATGCCAGGTGTCACTGAGCAGCCCTGGGCTCCAGCAGGGTCACTCGGCCAGGATTTCCCACTGCAGCTCAGGGACTGACAACGTTCTGCAGGGTTTTTTCCTCCAGTGCCAGCTGAGACCCACAGAGGTTCATTGGTGCTCTCCAGGCTGTAATTTACAGGAGACACATACGGGAAATGAACCCACAGAATCACAGAGTGCTTTGGGTTGGAAGGGACATCCAATTAATCATTCTGGCCCCTGCCTTGGGCAGGGACACCTCCCACGAGCCCAGGTTGCTCCAAGCCCTGTCCACACTTGGAGACTCGCAGGGATGGGACAGCCACAGCTTCTCAGGGTTAAAAATCCACAGCAAACCCACAGTGGGTGCTGCTGGTGGCATCTCTGACAGGTCTGCGAGCTGGAAAAGAAGGAAGAACCAGAATGTAATGTAAATATAACAGTGCCTGGTGAATCCATAGGGCTGGGAGCTCAGTGACACAAACACAGCCCTGGGCAGGGCTCTGGCAGCTCCCACAGTCACCAAGGTGCCCAAAAGGACCAGCTGGGCAACTCTCTGGCTCTGCTTCAGAGCCATTTAGTGACAAAAAGGGAAAAGGAAGGATTGAATCCCCCTCAGCAGTAAAACCCCAGCTCAGCCTGGCTCTTCCAGCAGCACTGGAGAAAGGGAGGTGCTGTACACCCAGAGCTCTGCTGGAGCCCTGCCCATCCCAAAAACAGCTCCCCAACACTTTCCCAGCACCAGGAATAAGATAAAAGCACCAGGAATCCAGGCTGAAAGCCTCAGCTCCAAGCAAGAGGCAGAGGAAGAACCAGGCTGGCACAGAGGGAGGAAACACCAGGGATGGGTTGGAGCAGTTCCTGCTTCCAGAGATGTCCTGTGCTCTCCCTGGCTGTGCCCTGGCTGCAGGAGTGGCACCCAGTGCTCCTGGCACACCCAGGGGGGGGCTCCAGGCTCACCCAGGGGTTTGGGAGGGCAGCACAGACCCAGGGACCTGCACCATGAGCTGGTGCAAGGTGGGGACAGGACCTGGGGCTGTGCCCCTGCAGCCCCAGCAAAGGCAGAGCTTTAGTAGGGAGGATCTGAGTGAGCCCTGCTCTTCAGTCAGAGCCCTTGGGCCCACAGAACCAGGAAAAAAAAAATAACAGCCTTATAAAAGACTAATTAGGGACAATCCTAGCTCCTCTATAGCCAGTAAGTTTTGCTATTAGCTATTATCAAGGCTAGATTTTACCCAAGGAGATTTCCCGTTAAAAAACAGCTTAATTAAAGTGGTAGAAAGCCCTTGTAGGTCTCTCTGCTCCCACACCAGCACCCCAGGCTGCCTTGCAGACCTGAAACTGGGATCAAGGGGAGATAAAATGGGCAGGGAGAGCCCAGGGGCTCAGCTGCCACACGGAGCAGGGAGAGGGCTCCTTCCCACAGAGCTCAGCCCAACATCCCAGCTCCTTTCCAAGCATCCCCCTCTCCTCCGGATCCTGTCCTTGCTCTCCTCTAGCTGCCCTCCCCCAGCAGCCCCTCAATTCCTTCTCTGCTGTCTCCTGCAGGTATTTTAAGGCCCTGTGGTACCCAGCTCTTTGCAACCGGATGGGAGCAGGAGGCTTCTCTCTCATCTGCCAGGGTGGGTGCAAACCAGAGCCAGCAGGGTGCTGATAAACTGGGAGAGAGCTTTATGTAAGTGCAAAGAAAGAGCCAAATTCATCCTGGCCCCGCCACAGACCGGAGGGTTGGGATGTGCCAGGAGCTCTGCCTGGGCTGGCAGCAGCCAGGAGGTTTGGGCTGCTGGGCTCTGCTCCTCTCCCTCCACACCAGGGGAAACGCTGGGCAAGCAGGAGCTCCCAAGGCTGTGCTGCCACAGGAGGTTGCTGCAAAGCTCCAGGTGGGTTGTTTGAATTCAGATTTGGAGTGATGCCGGAATGATTTTTTCCTTTTCTATCCCTTTTCCCCAGCTCTGTGCACCCGCAGCACCAGCAGAGCTGTGACCCTTCCCTGAGCCTGGTGCTCAGTGCTCTGGGAGTGCCCTGCAGGCCCTGAGCCTGAAGAGCCCAGAGCTGCAGAGCCAGGGACACCAAACATTCTGCTGGCTCAGGAAGCCAAGGGCCCCTGGCAGGACAGATTCTGGAAA
>JAHLSL010000176.1:1078360-1119608 GCA_025920805.1 Petroica traversi | reverse complement strand
GGCGGCACAGCCCGGCGGGCTCGCTGCCACCTCGGCAGATGGGCAGCGTGGCAGCCTCCCCTGACGGGGTGTTCGGGCAGGATGGATGTTCAGGAATGTCAGACCGGCGGCTCCCGCAGGGTCCCGACCCCTCTGGAGGAGCCGAGCGCTGGGTGCGGGACGGGGCGAGCGCTGCCAGCGCCTCTGTTGCCACCATCTCCACAATCCCGGCCCTCCGCTGCAGAAATCACTGCCCCGAGCCTTGCAGCTCCTTCCCAAGAGCTCAGCCCTCCCCTGGAGCAGCCACAGCGCTCCCAAGGCTTCCACAGCTCGGGAGTATCCTTCCCGAGTTTGCTGCAGGCTGCGGCTCCCCTGGCGCCGTGCAGGACATGCCTTGGCTGCTGCCATCGCTGCAGCTGCTGCAGCTGAGGGCTGACCCCGAAATAACACCAGGAACACGCTGGGAAACGCCGAGATAAAACAACAATAAAAGCGATCTTTACTGCCCTCACTAAAAGCACTAACAGCAGCACTTTGTTCAAGCCGAGCTCTAAAAGCAGGGTTTAAAGCCTGCCCAGGGGGATCCGTGCCAGCAGCACCGCAGCCCCCCCCAGGCTCCTTCCTGAACACTGCACCAGCAGCTCGGGGCCTGCCCGGTGCTTTGTGTCCCCCTGCGTGCCCTGTGCCACTCGTGATTTGTAAAAAACCAATTGTTTCCGGGTCCCCTTGTGCCAGTGTGGGGTTATTGGATTCCAGCAATGAGGCGTGAACAAACACTGAGGTTTCACAAGCCAACAAAATCGGCACTAAAGCTCTGAGGTGCTGCTTGCCCGCACTCCCTGCCCGTGTTTGGCCACCTCGTTTGGTGCGTGGCCAGTGAAGCTCTGCTGACAAAGCCGCAGAATGTCACTGGCAGGGAAAAGGAACCCAGGGGCTCTGCTGAGCACTGGCACTTCAGCACCCCAGAGCTGTGCTGTCCCTGCCAGAGCTCTGCCAGCCCCTGTGCCCCCATCCTGGCTGGTTCTGGCCAGTGCAGAGCTGTCCCCTGGCTTTCTGCTCCTCCCTAACTCCTCCTGAAAACACCAGGGCTGATCTTCATCCTGGCAGTTTTAGTGGGAAAAGGCCTCTTCCCTTTCCCAGGGAGCCACAGCCAAATGGCACAATACCCAAATTATCTGGATTTTGTTTCCTGGACCACACGCCCCCCTGTGAGTGTCTCTTCAGCTGCTTTCCACATTTCTGAATCTCACACAGCAGTGCCACAGCTCTCTCCAGGTATAAGCAAGTGAAACGAGGCTTTAATCCAAACTTCGCTGGCTCACTCAGTGCCTGCATGGATGTAATTCTGGTTTTCAGTCTCCCAGGCTGATTTTGAGGTCTTGAGGTGCCCCAGGGACTGTTGGGCAGACATTCAGCAGCTCAGAGGGGAGCTCTGTAGGAGAAGGAAAGGGGCAGGGGCTGAAATGGGTGGATCCTGTCCAGTTTCTCTTTGGAACTGTGAATTCCATCCCACTTACCTCTCCTGGGAGAAGAGAACAAGCTCCCCGAAGCTGGGGTGAGTTAGAAGGGAGCTGGGAAATGGATGAGGAGAGCAAGCCCTGCACAGCAATCCCAGCCTTGCACGAGGAAAACGAGGCATTTACCACTTCTGCCAAAGTTCTGTGCAGTGAAGGAGGGGAGGCAGGGCAGTGAAATGTGCCCTGGTTTCCATTTTTGCTGCCAGGAGAGGCAGGAGGAGTAACACCACCATGCAGAGGGAGAAAAGCTGTCCCTGGTGATTCTGCACAATTCAGGGCTCAGCTTTGCTGATGTTTCAGCTCCCAATTTCCATGCACTGTTACCCCAGGGGATGGAGGGGCAGAGGCAGCACAAAAGGCAGGTCAGCTCTCAAAGGTCACACATGGCTGGTTAAAGGAAAAATCTGATTTCTTCCTGTCATGCAGCTTGGAGCTCAGCTGGTGCCATGGAGCCGGCACTGGGGTCATCCATCAGGAATTCCTGCAGAGGTAGCAAAGCTCCTGGGAATGAGGAGCTGGAGGAGCCTTGGCTTCGAGGAGGATGGAAGCAAGAACCTTCTGGAATGCCCGTGCTCGCTGCTGGAATCCCAACATCCCTGGAGTGATCCTGCAGGAAATGAACCCGCTGAACTCTCAGCACTACAGACCCAGTGGGCCAAGACCCTAAAGGGGAATAACCAGGGGCTCAGCCCAGGGGGCTGGATTGAAACACTGTGTGGAGATTGTCACCGTGTCACTGTGTCACCGTGTCACTGTGTCACCCCTGCTGGGCAGGGCTGGAGCTCCAGCCGCTGCCATTCCCAGGGGACATCCCCAGGAGCGGCTGGGGGGTCTGAGCTCCACTGAACATTTCCCAGGATGGCCCATCCCTATTTCTCCCTGTCTGACCTGCGAAGTTCCAGGTGCTTTCCCAGCTCTGCGAGAGCCCCCGGCACGGAGCCAGCTCCAGCTTTCCCTGGATTTTACAGCTGCAGGTTGTGCTTTGCAGCCTCAGTGCTGTCACACGGCACTGGGCCTGTGTCTGCTCGGGAGGCACGGCTTGGGAAAGGCTGCTGAGCTCAGCTCTGCGGGATTTATTGTATGGCCAGGCTCATAAACCAGGCTGGAAACCCCGGTGCCTCCGTTTGTCAGAGGGGTAAATCTGGGCTGAGCTCAGGCTCTGGCACCCTGGAGCAGCACAGCCCGGAGTGGAGGGAGCCCCTCACACACCTGCAGTGCTCAATGGCCTTCCTCAGTCAGAATCCTCCTCATCATCACCCCTGGAAACCCTTGGGGGCTGCCGGGCAGGCTCTGGGTCCTGACACAGGAATGATCCTCCAGGAAATGGAGTTACACCGAGACCTCAGATGTGACCACGGGCAAGATTCAGCCCTGGGAATGATAATTTTGCCATTAAAGGACCTTGTTTCAAGCTGGTGGCTCCGCTGTTGTTGTCCCTGGGGTCTCTGTGTCTCTGCCAACCCCGCTCAGAGCTGGCACCCATCGTGCTGTGCCCCCGACCCCACAGCCTTCAGGTGCCCTCCGAAATCAGGACTGGAAGCTTTCAGGTCTTGTCTACAATGTATTTCAGCTTAAATGACACCCGATTTAGCTTTAATAGTTTTGTCAGGAGTTATTTAAGGAACTTTTGCTGTGCCTGCAGCTTTCCCCAGGGTCAGATGCCTCACGCAGCTTGTCTGAGTTGTGATGGCACCCAGATATCTGTTGTTTATCCTGCTGGCTTGGGGTTATTTTATTGATATAATTTCCAGCTCCTCTTAGCTCCAGTTTTGCTTAGCTTTGTGGAATTCCATGACTTTCCCCTCCATTAAGAAACCCCGTAGAACAGAGAGAAGTTCAATCAAACCTAAATAATCACAGCACAACAAACACACAGCGCAGCAGGAGAGGGGACAGTGTCATCCAGCAGCAGGTATTGCCTGGGAATTTATTAAAATATCCCTGAAAGACTCGAAATGGAAGGGGATTGCTCCTACTGTGCTTCTCCAGGAAGCTGCAGTGGGAACTCGCTGTGATGCCTTGAGGAAGGGTGGGAATTAGCACAGGGAAAGGGATGGGGACGTGGCCCTGCTGTTTCATTTTCCTGCTCTGTGCCCCCAAAGCAGCAGAGATGTCCCTGCCAGGAGAGCAGCTCGCTGGGGGACAGTTTGCAGTTGCCTTCATCCATGCCAGAGTTTAATAATTTTCATTCCTTTGTGCCTAAAATGAGGAGGGAAACGGCCAAACCCCATCAGTTTGGGGAAGAAGCCACCCACGCCACCCAAGCAGATGGGTTTGTTTTTACTTTCTAATTAAACTCACCCTCCTGGCGGGGAGGGAGGGCCCGGTTTCAGCAGGGGAGGGAGCGGGAGATCCTCTCCAGGCTTTTCCCGGCGAGGGGGAGCCTCATCCCTGCAGGAGGGGAGCGGGAGGAGGAATCCGTGAGCAGCCGGGGGGGATTTGCCGTTATCCCCGGGAGCACAAATCTCCGTGACCTCGGTGCCACCTGTCCCTCCCTGCAGGGCACTGGTGGTGTCCCTGCTGTCCCAGCCCGCGTGGGGACAGCCCTGACCGAGCAAGGAGTGCTCCCAGATCCCGAATTTTCTCAGGACACAGGGGAAGGGGAAAAGAAAAGGGAGAAGGGGGAGAGAGAGAAGGGAGAAAGGGGCGAGAGAAGGGAGAAGGGGAAAAGAGAAGGGAAAAAGGAAGAAGGAAAAAGAGGAGGGTAAAGAGAGAAGGGTGAAAGGAAGAAGGGGAAAGAAGACAGGAAAAAGAGAAGAGAAAAAAGGAAGAAGGAAAAAGAAGAGGATAAAGGGAAAAGGAGAAGGGAAGAAGGGAAGAGAAAAGGGAGAAGGGGAAGAGAAAAGGGAGGAAGAAGAGGGGGAAAGAAAAGGGAAAAGAAAAGGGAGAAGGAAAAAAGAGGATAAAGGGAGAAAGGCAAAGGGAAAAACAAAAGCAAAAAGAGAAAAGGAAAAGGGGAGGACGAAGAAATGGAAAAGAAAACGAAAAAGGGAAAAAGAAAAGGAAAAAGGGAGAAAGGAAAAAGGGGGGAAAGGGAAAAAGAGAAGGAAAAGGGGAAAAAGAAAAGGAAAAATGAGAAGGGAAAAAGGAAAAGTGAAAAGAGAAAAGGAGAAAGGGAGAAGGGAAAATAAACCAAAATTCAATTAAGTTCTATTAAATTAAAGGCCCAGCAAGGCCAGCTGAGCTGCTCAGCACCTGTGTACCCCAGTCCCTTCCAAAGCCAAGGCTGGGGGCTGTTCCCTGAGGGATGAGGCCCCTGAGAGCCTCCTCCAGCCTGGGCTGGGGTTGGCAGCTGCTCTGCTGCCCAGGCTCTCCAGGCAGGGCTGCGCTTGGGGAGTGACTCTGGAGCACTGGGACACCCAGCCTGCTCCCTGCTGGGTGACACTGCTGTGCTCCAGGCAGCAATGCCCAAAAATTGTACCCCAGGAGGCCAAAATTCCTCAAGGAGAGCAAGAAAATCAGATTTCCCTCCTGGCTACAAAGGCTCAGCCACTGATTCTCCTTCCCAAGACTTGCTTGGGAACCCAAGGGGACAAGAGTGCCTTGGGCAAGAGCCTGCCTGACACACGTGGAGGGCTTTTCTCTGAATTATCAACATGATTTTTTAATTCTGAGCAAAACACCCGGAGTCTCCTTCCACCTCATGAACCTTGCTCCACTGCCTTGACTTTTAAGCCAAATATTTCCCGTGAAGAAGGCACTTGGGTTCAAACAACTGAATTATTGAGATGCACAAGTGTCCTTCTGCTTCTGGATGAGCGGAGCCCACAATCCCCCAAATCCCTGGTGCTGGTTGGAGTGGGGAGACAGGAAAATTCATCCCACCTGGACATCCCCACACGATCCCATCCCCATCCCCCTCCCCAAACCCTCCCCATTCCCATGCCTTCCCCATCCCCAAACCTTCCCCATCCCCATCCCCATCCTCCTCCCCAAACCCTCCCCATCTCCATCCCCAAACCTTCCCCATCCCAGTGCTTTCCCCCCTCCCCGGGGCCGGGCCGAGGCAGAGCATCCTCCTGCAATCACAGCCAGGAGATAACAGCTCCTTTGCGGTGTTGCCTTAAATTGACAACTACGCGCGAAACAAGATAAGGGCTCGTGCTAATGAAGGTGTAATTTGTAAATGACGCGGCTTTAAACGCGGCTCAAGAGCCCGAGGAAGGCAGAGGAGGGCTCGGCGTGCCTGATCCCCGTCACTGCTGTCCCCGCCCGGCTCCGGTCCCCAGCGCTGCCTCTGCTCTGAATTGGCTGGAACTGATCAGTTTAAGACAATCTCTGCATTTCTAATGAGGCATTAGCTGCAGAAAGGATTTCCTTGCAGAACTCCTCATTGCTGTTTTGCTCACTAAAAGGGATCAGAATGAGGACCCACGCTTGCATATTAATAGCAGCATTAGGTGCTAGTGCAGCTGCTTTATCAGAAATGTTATCACTCCCCTGAAATAATTGACGTGGAAAAGCCTCGTGTTTTTATTTTGCATGAAATAAAACGTTCCAATTCTCCAGGTTTTGTTTTCAAAACCTGAAGTGTTTTTTATCATTTGTGGAATGCAGAGTAACAACAGAACAATTTCCTTTAAATCAAAAGCTGGATCTCTTCCAAGTCATTTAACTTCCAGAAGTTTGAATTCCTTAAAAAAAAAAAAAAAAAGGAAAGCGATTCAGTCTGAGCACTTCTAATGAGAATATCACAATTATACTTAGATTGTCACACGGGATTTCTCCTTACAGCAGCTTGATTCATGGGGGAAATTAACTTGTTTAAAAGTAACAGTTTTTAATAGAAATGTTCTGCTGACTCCTCTCCTTGCTTTCGAGCTGGAATCTGCTTTGGCACGCCAGGTCCTGAGGCTGGGATGAGCTCCTTGCATTGTTCCTGCCCACAGCCCATGGCAGCCACACAACCCATGGCAAGAAGGCCACTGCAACTGTGGGGGGGAAAAAAATCAAACAGATAAACTACTTAAAGGCTTGCAAACTTCCAAAGTCAGCACTTGAAGAAATAGGGAACACAATGAATTGATGAGAAAGAGGGGATGAATCATTAAAATTGCATCACCACGGCGTGGTCCTGATGGCATCTGCCGTGATGTTCTCACAGCCTGAACAATTGATTCAGGAAAACACCGCTGCACACTGAAAATTGGAAACGGTTAAGAAGGAACAGAATTAGCAAAGTCTTACAGGAAAGGTCAATTATTTCTCCCAATTTATTGCTAACCTGACATCTGTAAACAAATCACTGGGGGAACTCCCCGAAGACTGTGCCGTGTCCAACAAGACATCCTAATTAATGAGGATGAGCCGTGCAAACACCAGCACGGGTTGAGAGAGAAAATCCACACCCAGCCTGGAAAGAGGCAGTGGAAATGTTCTCCTGGGAGATTGTGGGAGATCAATGAAGGGGAAGGTTCAGGAGGGTTAGAATTTGCCAGGGGGTGAAGGCGAATAATCTTTGCAGTTATCAGAGCTAAGACGGCGAAACGAATCAAATGGGTTTAGAGGGGGATTGGTGAGACTGGCTTAAAAATGAGAGAGAATTGGCTTAAAAATGAGAGAGAGTTGGCTTAAAAATGAGAGAGGGCTGTGATCATCCCTCGTGCTCCACGGTGGCCGAGGCTGAGCCAGGATTTCAGTGCCCAGCCTGGCTTTGGATGCTCCTGGACTCAGCCAGAGCCCTGCTGACCTTTGGTGTCTCTGGAGGCCGAGCCACGGAGAGCTCTCCAAGGATGTCCCTGACCCCGCTGTTGTCCCAGCCAAGCTCCCAGACCCAAGGGTGGGGTTTTGCCCTTCTCTGGCTGCCAGGTTGCAGCCGTGGCCCTCGTGGTGTCCCCTGCAGCAGCCAAACCCGTGTGGTGGGCACGGTGCCTCCCCCAGAGCCCCGGGCGAGCAGAGCTGGATGCTGCAGCTCACATTAAAGATTCCTCTTCATCAGCATCCCAATGATTAAATATGTATAGAGGCATCCGAGATCCAATTTATTTCTTTTGTGTTGTAAATTCCTTTTCTCGTCAGCTTTTTAAATTTTTTTTTTTTGAGCTGCTTATAATTAAGACCTTCAGACAGAGCTCAGCAGGGCTGGAAAGCAGCCATGCTCCTGCTTTATCCCACCTGTTGCAAGTGCATTCCCCTCTCTTAGTCAACCAAGAGATTCTTCTTTATTCAGCCCAGTAATGACTTGATTTCCTTCTTTCTTAATGAACACACTGACACTGCATTGAGTCACTCATGTACAACTTGGTGGCTTTTCCCTCCCTCTGGAAAGCTTTCAAAATATTTATAAATTTTAAAAGGAGCAGAGAAAGAAAATAAAGTTGCATTGTGTTTATCTGGCTGGTGCTGCCCCTTCTCTGTCTCATTGTGGGAACTGCAACTGATCCCATTGTCTGGGCTGCCAGAAGGGTGGCAGTGTCCCTGTCACCTCTGCTGTCCCTCCTGCCAGGGACCAGGCAGGGCTGCATGAGCTGCAGGTGAGGGCTGTCACACACAGGCCAGGGCTGTCACACACAGGCCAGGGCTGTCACACACAGATAAGGACTGCCAGACACAGGTGAGGACTGTCACACTGTCACACACAGGTGAGGGCTGTCACACGCAGGTGAGGACTGTCACACACAGGTGAGGACTGTCACACTGTCACACGCAGGTGAGGACTGTCACACGCAGGTGAGGACTGTCACACGCAGGTGAGGGCTGTCACACACAGGTGAGGACTGTCACACTGTCACACACAGGTGAGGACTGTCACACTGTCACACACAGGTAGGACTGTCACACACAGGTAAGGGCTGCTAGACCCAGGTGAGGGCTGTCACACACAGGTGAGGACTGCCAGACACAGGTAAGGTCTGTCAGACCTAGTGCCCATCAGGAGGAGAGTTCAAGAGAAGTTTTTGGAGCGGAACGAATTCCCTGCAGGTTCAGAGCAGAATTGCCAGGGAGAGAAGCCTTTGATTGAACTGTGCTCTATGGGAGTGGATGGATTGGATGGAGTGGGTGGAATGGATGGAGTGGATGGACTGGGTGGATTGGATAGAATGGATGGATTGGATGGAACAGATGGAATTGTTGGAGTGGATGGGTTGGATGGAGTGGATGGGTTGGATGGAGTGGATGGAGTGGATGGAGTGGATGGGTTGGATGGGTTGGATGGAGTGGATGGAGTGGATGGGTTGGATGGAGTGGATGGGTTGGGTGGGTTGGGTGGGTTGGTTGGACCTTCAGGTCTGACCCAGTCCTCCCCCATGCCACAGGAGACTCAGCTCCTGGTGCAGACATGAGCCCTCAACCCCCAGTGCAAACCCCAGAGCTCAGGGGGTCTCCAGCAGGGCTGTGGCCCTGGGGCAGTCTGACCCTGACACGAACAGGGCCCCCAGCACAACGGGGACACCCCTCCCACCAAGGGGTTCCCCTCTCTGCTCGCACCCAAACCAGCACTGAGGGGCTGTTCCCATTCCCTGTTCTCACTCTGGGAGGGAAGGAGCAGCCCAACACTCCCCGTGGCTCCTGAGCAGCCCAGGCCCCTCCAAAGCCCTCATCCTCCACCTCCCGGCTCCGGTGGGTGTTGCGGGGCTCCCACCCAGTAGGGGCTTCCAGCTCCCTCCGTGCCAACCCCTGCAAAATCTGCCAGCAGAAGCATCGCTGCCTCCCACGGCCCAGCAGCGAGGAGTGCCTCCCTCCAGATGGCTGTAAAGGTTAACAAGGAATTTATTCCGAGTTACATACAAATCAGATTGTCTTTTTTTTTTTTATTTTAATTTTTTTTTCCCCGAGAGGGAACAAAAACAACCACAATTTCAAGCCCACACAGGCAGCGCAGCCTTCCAAGGTGGCTCAGTTGCCATAGACGACCGCAGACAGCCGAGCTGTCACACCGAGCCCGCGGGACCCGCTGTGAGTCAGGGGCCGGGGGTGAGCCACACTCCCGTCCCCCTGCTGGCACCGCCTCCAGCCCCGTCCTCATCCCCCTCCCGCCACCAGCTCAGTGCCCACGGCATTTGGGACTGCTGTCTGGCCCCGTGTGGCCGTGGCTGGTGGAGATGGGTGGCCCAGGTGACTTCTGATGGGGCAGTTCCTTCACAGGGTGCTGGAAAATGGAGGAGATGGAGATTTAGGGCAGAACCTGAAATCTGGTGGTGGCTTTGCCATCCGTCATGGACACTCATCTGCTCCGTCTTCCTCCAGTCCCCACAGAACATCATCATCCCACCTACAGAACCTTGCCACGGCCAGCCAAGGGGCTTCTTGGGGTGGCCTCACCACCCCGCTGGTCAATGCTTCATTCATCACCTTTGAGGGACCAGAACCACCAAACTCGCTGGGTTTAGTCTGCAAATCACCCAGCACAGCTCTGGGCTCCAAGAGGAAAGGGAATTTTTGTTGCCTTCCAAGGCTGGCTGGCAGAGCCCAGGGTCAGTGGTGCAGCAGGGGGCCTGGCTGGGCACCGCTGTGGATTTGGACCAAAGGGAAGAGTTTGTGTGTGAAAGCTCCAGGAGAAACACCAAACGTGCCATGAGAACCACCTGCATCCACAACCCCAGGACACAACCCCAGCCAGGGCACTGGGAAGCCCCAGGGATGAGTTTGCAGGAGACCTGGGTGTGGATTAAGCTCACCAGCAAAGACCTGCAGCTGCAGCAGTGCCAGATGTCCCTGGGGAATGGTGCTACAGCAGCTCTGGGGGCTTTCCTGATGGTGACAAATCATCTGCATTCCAGGCAGAGACATCCCAGCTCCCCCAGGGCTGGGACATCAATTCCAGGCATGGATGGAGTTGTTTTACCAGCCTGCTCAACTTCCCCAGCATCTTTAATAACGTAAGTTCTTGGAAGTTTCAGGTGGAATTGATGTCAGATATGGAAAGGTCACTGTGGATATTACCAGCCACAAAGAAAATGTTACACTCAAATGAGACCAACACTGCCATTAATCACAGCAGAGCCCCCTGCTCCCCTCAGGTGAGACCCCCCTGCAGAGCTGCTCCAGCATCAGAAGGAATGTGGAACTGCTGGATGAGTCCAGAGGAGGCCACGGAGCTGCTCCCAGGGATGGAGCCCCTCTGCTCTGGAGCCGGGCTGGGAGAGCTGGAGGTGCTCAGCTGGAGAGGAGAAGGATCCAGGGAGAGCTCAGAGCCCCTTGCAGGGCCTGAAGGGGCTCCAGAAGAGCTGGAGAGGGACTGGGGACAAGGGATGGAGGGACAGGACACAGGGAATGGCTTCCCACTGCCAGAGGGCAGGGCTGGATGGGAGATTGGGCAGGAATTGTTCCCTGGGATGGTGGGCAGGCCCTGGCACAGGGTGCCAGAGAAGCTGTGGCTGTCCCTGGATCCCAAGGCCAGGTTGGACGGGGCTTGGAGCAGCCTGGGACAGTGGGAGGTGTCCCTGACATGGCCCTTAAGGTCCCTTCCATCCCAACCCGTTCTGTGACAAAGGGTGATGGGACACTGGCAGGTGTCAGTCCCTGTGTCGTGCTGCACTCCCAGCAGATGCAGCACCAAGGGGCTCAGGGGCACAGAACTTCCCCATTTTTTTCCAAGGTTGCTCTGCAGGCCTGGCTGAGGTGGCTTTGGGAGCAGAGATGTGTCCCTTGTCACTTTACACAGACAGAAATGTGGGCAGCACAGGGGCCAGGCTGTGGTGTGGGGAGAGGAAGATGAAGAACATTTCTTCCTCTCCTCTAGAGAAAAGCTGATTTATCACCAGCTTCCCAGGGATTCCCCTGGGTTTGTAAGGGAGATACAAGGGAATGGAGAGGTTTCATCCTGGTTTGCAGAAGGAAAACACCCTCCCAGCTCTGTGGGGGCTTGAGGCATCATCTGACATTTTTAAGGGAAGTACTTCTGGTCAGATTGAATCCTGCCATTCTTGCTACATGGCCCCACTGGTCAAATAAAGCCGATGCCAGAGCTATTTGGATAGAATGTGCCTTTCAGCCCTCCCTTTTAGGTGCCAATATAGGAAACAAATGGCTCCATCCCACCCTGGACACAGCTGCTCTGCACTGTAAACCTTGCGAGTTCCAGGCAGACCCTCACAACTGCCAATATGTTCACCTGGAAATTTCTGAAGCTGTTCAGCAGCATCTGGAGGCCACGTTGTCCACGGCTGAGCAGGAAGACAGCAGGAGGAGGAGCTGCAATTAGCAATTAGCAGTGATAGGAACGAGCTCACCATGTGCCACATTAGGAATGTGCCTACACAATGTGTTCCTGGGCTGCACCTTCACAACATGTGTGGCTTCTTTTTTAGCATCCATGTGCAGCAGGATCCAAAATCTGGCACTGTGGGTTTTCTTTCCCCCTCCCCTCCAAGCCTGTCCTGTTACCCAAATTGCTTTGGCTTCAAACATTGGTTCCCTTGGGCGTCTGTTATTCGCAGCCTCGCCGGTGCCAACTGAACAGCTTCCAGGAGCTCTGATGTCTCTCTTTTTATTTTATTTTTTTTAATACTCTGAATCACTTTATTCCATCCACCTTCTGGAACAATTCCCTGGAGAGTACCAATTCTGACGAGCATCTGCTCGTGCAGGAGAGCCACAGCCATCCCTTCACTGGAGGTTTTCACTCTTTGTGGTCATTTAAGGCCCTTCAGTCCTATTTGCTGATGAATCTTGGGGGTAATGTATCAAAACAAGTTGTCCCTGCAGGTATCTGTTGCTTGGATTGCCTGGAGCTTGTCCCCACTGCTCCCAAATGCTGAAGCCTATCAGGACCACGGGCAGCCACACAGGTTCCTCCCTCCCACCCCTTTCCATGGGTCACAGTTTTTTCTGTGGGTCCACGAATTACCCCAAAATTTCTCCTTTATGGAGGCTCCCTGGGAGAGGAAGGGAGTGGAGAGTGAAATGGGAGCTTTTTTTGCTAATGCTTCCAAATTATTTAGGATATTAAGGACAAGGAGTGACCGAGAGGAATGGCAGAAGGACCTTGCAGTGAGTGAGTGGCCAAGAAAGTGACAGGAGGAATGCAGCGCGGATAAATAGCGGCGCACATGGGAGAAGCCATTCCCAGCTTCAGAAATAAAATGATGGGCTCTGAGCTGACTATTAACTCTCAGGAACAAGATCTCAGGGTTATAATAGATAGTTCTCCGAAAACATCAGCTCATTGCTCAGCAGAGATAAAAGGAAAAACGCATCTCGAACGTTAGGGATTACTCAGAGAGGAACAGAGCAAAACAGCCCCACTCACGCTGCCACTGGATAAACTCCCCGTGCACCCACACACAGAGCCCTGCACATGGAAAGGGATGTAGTAAAGCTGGGAAGGCTTCAAAGAAAGGTGGGAAGGATGATTAAACACACTGACTGCACTCAGGAGAGGCAGTGAGGATGCAGGTGGGGAGCTCCAAGGCTTCCACCCATGGTGATGAGCCCTTCCCACCCACGGGGAGACACAGCAACCTCAGCTCAGCTCCTGGTGCTGCAGCTCCTCCTCAGAGGGTGATCCAAATCCACACAGGTGCTTCCCCTGGGGTTTGGGTTGGTGTTTCTGCCACCCCCACCCCTTGCAGGGAATCGATGGCCGCCATGCCTGGTTGGCGCTGCATGTGCCCCATGCTGGGCAGGCAGCGTGGGCACTGGGCAAGGGGAACTGGAGCAGTTTGGCAAAAAGCAGGCAATGGGTGCCAAAATAAAATTTAAAAAAAAAGGTGGGGGGAGAAAGATCTAGCTTCACCTTCTGTTCTTGTGATTCTTCTGTGCAAGCAAATCTGGTGGGAGGAGGAAAAGGAAAAAAGGCAGAGATCCAGCCCGGTGGTGGAGGCAGGAATGTTGCACTGGAAGGAAACAAAAAAAAAGCCAAGAGAGTTTGGGGCTGAAGCCATCCACCCCCACTTGAAATGCCCAGATCCAAATCCCAGCCCTAACTCTTGGGTTAGAGACTGGGGGAATTTTCATCTTCCTAGAGGGGAAGGACATTACCAACACCAAATAGCTCCTGGAATTTGGGATCAGGGGGCTAAAAGGAGAGGGAGAGAGAGAGTAGGATGAGAGTGAGGGAACATTTGTGCACAGGTAGAGAAAACAGGTGTTGGAGAGAAAAAGAGAAATGCAGGAGTGAGAGCTGTGCCCTGGAACATTCCTCTGATCAGGCCCAGCCTGGCACTCTGCTCTTCCCTGGCCTTTGAATAAAGCATCCCCGAGGTCCTCCTCTCTAAGCTCAGGGTCCCTTGCCAAGGACAGAAGAGTCCTGTGGAGCAGGGGTGACATTCCCAGCTCTGGAGGGCTGGTATAACACACATCTTCATTTGGTGTGCACGGGCAGCCAGGGATATTTATTGTCTGGCCCCAGCACGGGGGCAGCAGGACAAGGGCTGCTCCCTCTGCCCTTCACAGGCCCATCTCCGTCCATTCCCATTATTCCTTCCTCAGATCCCTTCAGGAATCCCTGAGGCTGCCGAGGAGGAATCACAGTTAACAAGAAATTACGGCGAAGTCACTTTGTCCCCGTATAAATTATTAATTTTCATCACATGAAGGAATAATAGACTCCTCTGCAACGAAGCCTTGGTCCATCAGACAGAGTCTCCTTGCAGATGCAGGGAGTTGATTCACCCTCCTTGGAGAAATCTGCAGTGTTTGACCATATCCTGGAGCAGGGCAGAAATTCCCACCCACTGCTGGCTCTGGATAACTTCCTGCCAAAACAAATTTCTTGTGTGTGGAGTGAATTATCTCCCCTCGGCCTCCTCCTGCCAGAGTCCTGCCCTGAAATCCAGGAAGATCCCTTGGGAGAAGATGCTCCTCTCTGTGTGGAATTGCAGGGACATTTTGCTGTGCTCCCCCTGCCCCGTGGCCCTGCAGGACACTTGGGGTGGCACCGAGGAGGAGCTGGGCTGATGGAATGGGGGTGCAGGCCCAAGATGGAGGCAGGCAGGACCTGTGGGGCTGCAGCTCGCTCAGGGCAGTTCAGCTGGAAACCCTGAATAAAAATCAGGTGGCTAAACCCACCCTCAGCCCCAGAAGAAGCTGAGATATCATTCCCCATCAGCTCACCAGGATTTATGGCTTTAATCAGACCCGTGGGGTGACACAGGATGAGCAGCAGCTCTCTCTGGTTCATGTCTGGAGTGTGGCAGGAGGGAGCAATCCCAGCCCTGCTCAGAGTGACCAGGACGAAGGAAAATGCAGGCATCCTCTCCAAGCTGTGCTGCCATCCCAGGCAGGGACCCGGGATTGTCCTCTCCCCCTCTCCTTGGCAAAACTCCTTTAATACCAGGGTCCATTCACAGAACCCTCCTCACTTTGCCCCTCTGCCTCTCCACCCCCCAATTTTTCTGTTTCTTGGGGGTTTCACAGGGATGAATATGGGATTAGGAGTGAGGCATTGTGAGCTGAACTGAATGTGTTACTTAATGAACTGTATGAAATATTAAACCATGCCTGATACGAGGCTCGCTGGATTCTGTAAGAAAGTATATATTACACTTGGGGAGGACTGAACATAATCAAATCTAATGAATGGATTTGGAATCAGAACACAGCGAGCTGAGAGGAGTTAAGTTTGGTTCATTGTGAGGCTGAATTGTGTGTGATGGCCGTGCAGGGCAGGTTCTGCTGCCGTGTGTTTTCTCCTGTTGTGAATGACATTATTGTATTTTTCCATTTAACATAAATCTATTTTTCGGAAGGCTGCTTCCACCCGAATGGCATCAGCAGATCCCATTAATCACAGTGCTCTCAATCACTCAGAATTATTTAGAACCTCTTTTGTATGGCTCTGGCACTTTCCCCATTTATGATTAATCTTAAACTAAACCAACTAAATAAATAAAACTGCGAGGATCCAAAGAGCATCCCTGTGAAGATCTTATTTAAGCAAGACATGTTGACAGCTTAGGAGGTTGGGATGTTCCTGCTCCTGGAAGTTTCAGGAGGAGGAAAGAAGCTTTTTAGTCCAAAGCAGGAGGCTGGGCTTGGAAAGGAGCTGAAGTCCTGATCTCAGTGGGGCCTTCTGTATTTTTGGGTTGACTCCCTTGGTTACAGCCCATTCTATTTGGTCCTAAACCTCTTCTACACCTGCAAGGGACACCTGATGGGCCATGGTGACCCTCTGCTGTGGGGTGGCTTGTGACAAGGATGGGGCATGGAGAAGGGCTCTGCTCTGGGTTTCCTCACCAGGGCTGGATGCCAAACTGCCAACCCACTCAGGAAAAGGGAGAGAACACCACTGCTCTGGCACATCTGTACCTCTGTGTTTCCCAGGTGACAATTGCTATGGCAATGCCACCCCCTGCCACCTGTGAGGAGCCAGCTATGCCCCAGCACAGCCAGCCCTCCAGCTGCACTCCTGGATGTGCCACGGCGCCGGTGTTTCTGCAGCCAGAGCAGAGACGGTGAAAGGTGAAGGAATTTAAAGCTGGAACTGGCTGAGCACCAGGCAGAGCCAAAATCCTACCTGGAGCCTCCTGGCGGAGACACACCTGGAGCTGGAGAGAGTCACTGAATTCCCAGAGTCATGGCCAGGGCACGCTGCAGTGAGCAAGATAAACGTGTGCACGTTAGAGAGAGTCATTCCCTGATGGAAATCCCAGGCTGTTTGATGGAGCATGCCAGCAGCACACATCCATACTTTAACCCCAGCCCTACTTCTTTGCATTAGCTGGTGATAAATTTTTATTGCCGTTATCCACATCTATATTTGGGGTTTAGAAATATCACCCGTGTGAGTCACAGCCAGCAGGGCTCTGAGCTCCCTGTCCCCCCCCAGCACGTTTCCCATCCCCTGATGAACATGGGGATGCCGTGTGCTCCTGCAGAGTGGCCCAAGGAGCCAGCTCAGCCTTGGCAAACAGCAGATTAAATCCTGGACTGGCCAGGTCTGGGGAATCAGGGCTGAAGCAAAGATCTGGTGTAGGGCAAACCCACAAGGATTGCTTTAGACGTGCAGTGGGGTGATCTCTGAGGGAGGGCAGCTGCTCTGCCTCCTCTCCTAGGGTGCTGCTCGGCTGGCTTTGGCTCTCACTAATAAACTAATTGATTCAGCTTGGCTGTCCAGAGGTCTGAGTAATTTCAATATTGAAGCTCAGCTGTAATTAATTCAGTCAATACAGTCAACACAATCATGGGTGAGCAGGGACAGCGGTGCTGGAGTCTCTCACATGGGCAGAGCACAGAGAGGGAGACACTGCACAGCTCCAGGGTGGAGAAAACACCCCAGAAAAGCTTGGCCATGACACCAGGGACCCCTGTCTACCCAAAAAACATTTACAGGACCCAAAAGAACAAATCTGAGACACCCCTGCCGCCCAGGTTGAACAATGAACATGTGCTTTGTTTGAAGTAGAAATTTGAGAGTTTGGAGGCAAAATAATTTAAAATTCAACAACTTAGTAGCCCTGAAATGGGGGCAAAAGTGCCCTTATGGGGACCCCACCCAGGCCAGACCCTGTGCCAGCTTTTCCCCTGCCAAGTGCAGGGATTGTCCCAGGAGCATGAGGCCAACCTGGGCACCCAGGAAAGCAGGGCAGGAGCTGAACGAGTGCCTGTCGTCTCTGGAGTACACCTGCTGAGCCAGGAGATGGATTTCCTGGAGCCTGGTGGAGCCCTGGGTGCTGGGCCTGTGGAATGGCAGCACCACATCTTGGAGCAGCTCAGCACAGGGAGGAGGAAGGACTTTCGCCAGGAGACATAAAGGCAGCTAATAAATAATAGAGGGCAGTGTTATTACTTTTTTATCTTACGGAGTCAGAGCAGCTTATGAAAGGCAGGCCAGTGCAGAATGCTAATGGGGCAGCCTTGGCAGGGTGGAGTTACGGTTCCAGCCCCACATGAGAGTGAACGTCCCTCCCCTGGTGAGCAGAGCCTGGCTCTCTCCAGCAACTCTGTTACCAAGGACACAGGAGAGCCTCGAGAGGCTGGGACAGGTGGCTGGAGCTGAGTGTGACACGGGCTGAGTGAGATGTGGGCTTGTCCTGCTGTGTGAAACCACCATGGAATGGCCAACAGCCATGGATCTCTCCGTGCTGCTTCATCTCTTTGTCTCATTAGACAGGGCAGGAGGCCACGGGTGGTGCCCACCATGGCAGGAGGTGGTGGTGCCTTGCCCTGCCCTGGCTGCACGGTGCCCTGTGCTGGGGTGCCAGCTCTGGGACATTCCCAAAATCCCTGGCAAGGACGCTGCACTCTGGTGAGCAAATGCAACAACAGAGGAAGCGCAACAGAGCAGCTGTGAGGAGGTTTTGGGGAGGTTGGGAAGCAGAAGAAAGCAAACAACCAGGTGTTTGGCATGGGAACGTTCCAAAGTTCCAGGAACCAAAGGTAAAACATCAAAACATCGAAGGCTGACTCACAAAAACCTCCCTGTCGCTCTGTCAGTCCCCTGCAAAGCTGTGGGGAACAGCCCTCCTGTGCCTGGCACTGGAACATCAGCGCCTCGGGGCTGTTCTGCTCAGTCTGGGCAGCAGAACAGCAGGAAAGGGCAGCAAATGTGTTCTGACTTCAGCTGATATCCCCCAGCTCCTGCCTCCCGTGCGGGATGGGGCCCTCAGCTCAGAGCCTCCATCGCCCAGCCTGGCTTCAGGTAATTCCCCAGAGCTGCCTTTGACACACCACCCTTCCAGTCTGCTATTTACAGAGGGCAGAAGGCACTGAATTAGGAACCTGCAGAAAGAAAAATACTTTGTTTATCCACATAGGAGGCACAGCTGATCCTCAGCAGTGTCACCATGGCCCCGTGCTGGCGCTGGCCGAGGTGACACTCCTGTCACTGCAGGAGCAGCCTGGCCCTGCAGGGTCAGAGCCACAGCCCCAGCTTTGCCAGGGCAGCATCCCCCACCGGTGCAGACTGGAGCTGTGGGTGCTGCTGGCAGGGACGAGGTCACACGGGGGGTTTGAGTGTCACTGCTGGCACTCAGGTGCCCCATACCCACAGCACAGGGGTCTCCTGCCTGTGACAGTCCCCACCCACGGGAGCCCTTCTCTGTCCCCAGGGATGTCCCAGGCTCCTGGCACTGATGCTCTCTGCTGTCTCCCTCAGAATAAGCTAATGCCAGCTGCAGGGACACCTGTCTGTCAGCCCAGAGAGATGGCAGGGCTGGCATGGAAGCACTGTCACCCCCTGAGGGATTTTGCCTCCTTCCTTTGTACGCACGGCACACACAAGTCAGCAGGGCTATTTTTCTAATTATTAGATTTTATTGGAAATCAATAAGCCAATAAGATGATTTTTCAGCCCTAACGCCTCCATAGCTCTTCTTGCAGGGCCCAGGTATTGCCAAGCCCACTCGGAGACTCCTCCAGCTTGGTGATGGATTGTCCCTGCCTAACTCTGCTGGGATGTTTGCTGGCACGTGGGGGTGGATTAAGTAGTGAGGGGTTAACCCTGATGTGCAGATGAGCCCCGAGGTCATTATCCCCTGAGTGCTGCAGGAATTGGGGTGCTGGGCTCTTTCCAAGCCCTGCTGCCTGCTCAGGAGGACTCATGTGCATCTCTTGCTCTGAGAGCCGCCTCAATTGCCTCTTAATTTGATCCCTGTCAACATAAGAGCTAAATGAAGAGTCATTTCTGTGAGAAGGAGTGATGAGAGACACGTGGGTCCTCAGGTGGCTCATTGGTGGGGCCAGTGATCTCTGCCATGGGTGCTGCATGCGTGGGCTCCAGCCCAGCACGTCCCAGCACGTCCCAGCACATCCCAGCACATCCCAGCACATCCCAGCACATCCCAGCACATCCCAGCACATACCAGCACATTCCAGCACATTCCAGCACATCCTGTCACAGCTGGGGATAGGACAGAGAGGGCAAGTCCCTCTCTTCCAGCAGGGATGTTTTCCTGAGTATTGGACCTACAGGAGATCAATAAGTGCATAGGGTAATTCTTCACCTTATTGTATTGAAAAACAATAACTGTACTTCAAACTTCGCAATTTATCAGTGGGGAGAATAAGAATAAAAAATATGTGGTAATGCCGCAAGTTTTAAAATCTAGCCTGTCTCTTAGTTGAAGTGGTAGAAGAAAACACTGGAATAGAAGTAATTAGGGAAGGAGGGAATCATGGGCAGCCTCAGCACAGCAAAACCCATGAGAAGGTGCTTGCCTCGCTGTTCCAGTCCCCTGGGGCTTGCTCCTGCTCACCCTGGCTACCTAGGGAATGCTAAGTCCTTGGATTAGGAACACGATTTACAAAGAGACCTTGTGGAAAGGAAAAAAAAAAAAAAGGAAGGGAAAAAAGGCTGGGCTGATTTAAAGAAACCTGGAGTGAATAAATTAGTGGGGGAGCGGAAACGAGGAGATGGAATTACACGGGAGCGTTACATAAAAGCAGCTGACGTCTGACTCTTGCAATTAATTCAAATTGGGCTGAGCCTGGGCTTTGGGGAGGAATAACTGGTGGGCGATGGTGAAAGGCAGAATGAGCAGTCGTGCACCGAGCTGGAGGGTGCTGCACGGCTCTGCTCCCTGCCAGGGCTGCCTTTAATGAGCAGCCGTGCTCGGGACCTGTCAGGATACACCAGGGAAACTCCTCCGTGCTGGGGGGGGCTGGAAGGATAAAGAGAGGGGCACAGGCAGAGCAGGAACACGGAGAGGGAGATGTTGGCTCCTGGGCTCATAGGCAGCATTTCTGCTGTACCTGGAACAGGCAGTGCCTGAGGGTGACCTCAGGTTCTGACCTGTGGCTGGGAGGATCTCCTGGGTCACAAAGCCCAGGCTCTGCTCCTGCAGCCCTGGATGTCACAGGCATCTCCTGTGTCAGTGGCTCCTCCTGGGAAAGGAGCCCAGTGAGCCGTGGCTCTCTTGGCCAGGGCCATGTGCCCAACCAGCAGCCCTGAGACACAAGAACAGGGAGTGACCTCAGCTGCAGCTCCTCCTGGAAAAGGCTGTGGGAAAAGGGAGATGGGGCAGTGAGGTCACTGCATGGTGCAGCTCAGAGCCAAGGGCACTGATAAACCTCCAAGGAGCCTCGTCACCTCTGAGCACCAAAACCTGGGATGGCCTTGCTCCGTGGTAGCTCCAGGGCTTTGGGAAGAAGCTCGGGGGTACAGCAGGGTCCTGCCCTGAGCAGGAGCATCCCCTGGATCTCAGGCACTCAGGGATTCCCCAGCTCCAGCAGGCTTCCCCTGGTGACTGCCTGCTCTGCAGGCACCTGATCCACGCACATGAGATGGCTCCCACTGAACCTAACGCTGCCAATCCTGCTCATTCCTGTTCCCAAAGTGTCCAGTTTCACCCCAATCTCCTGTCCTCCAAGAGCTCCAACCTTTGCGGCTCTGCTCCCCCGGGCAGAATCATACCCCAAACCTGCCCATTCCCGTGAGCTGGAGACAGAAACAGGCACAAGATGATTCTGATGACGGAGAAGTTTTGTGCAAGGACAGCTGAATTTGGGCTGAACCCAAAACTTGTGAGCTCCATGCACTCTGGCAGCCCCTGGGCTGGTGCTCCAGCCCAGCTCTGAATTCAGGGCAGCGCTCCCGCGATCGGAGCAATCTTCTGCAGCCTTTGTGCTTGATAATCTGAGATCTGTGGGAGTCTCTACTTCATAATCCATATATCTTGTGACCCTCTGGAAGCCTGACAACTATTTCATGCTCGGATGGCTCCTTGCTCATCTTCGTCTACGCAAGAAGAGCGTGTCCTGACTGGCACGGGAGTAGCTCATATTTCCATCACGTCCAGACAGTGATTAAATGTCTTCAGCCAAGCACAGGGCAACTTTAACTGGGTTTATTCTCTGGGGACTGGGAGTGCTGGGAACAAGGCCAGAGGAAGATGCAGGAGACCCCAGGCCAGGCAGAGGCTGGAAAAAAATGCTTAGAGATAGGTCTGGCGCCTCCAGCAAATCTCATCAGAGCCTGCTGGGAAACTAAGCTTGTCTGAAAATAAGGATTGTCCCAGGTGTGTCCCCTGGGCTGGCAAGGTCCCTCCTGGGTGGCCAGGCCAGGGCAGGGGGTCTCTGAGCCTCTCGCACCCCTCCTCAACCTGTGATGCCTCCTGGGGGGGGTTAATCAGGATGGGGAGGGAAACTGAGGCAGGGCTGGATCCATGTGCTTTCCTTGAGCTGCTCTTGGCCTGACTGTGCAATGTAAAGCCCTCCATGGTTCCACCCTGCTCCTGGCTCTATACCCTGGCAGAATTCCTGGTCCTACCATCCAGCACCACCCACCAGGTCCTTCAGCTCTCCAGGCTTGGTGGGGTTTGGAGCAGTGCCCAGGCAGGAGCAAAAACAGGTTTGGCTCTGCAGGTACAAAGTTCTGGACACAAATAAACCCCACTAACAGAAAAATGGTACAAAGGGAGCCAGGCTCTCAGGGCCAGGCTGGGAGTGAGAGCAGTAAATTGGAGGATAAAGCGGTGGCTGCTGGTCAGCCTCTATTTCACCCTTTCAAGCTGCAGTGAAGAGGAAATGCTTTTTTTCCCCCAGATTCCTGCAATCATCACTAAACCCTGTGTATGTAGAGAGCGTATTTCATGTCCTTGTGGGCTTTGCAGTCAATTGAATGCTTCTAACGCTCTCCCTCCCTGCTTTCCTTGCTCAGGATGCTGAAGCACGCTCTTCCCGGGGATCAGGAGCCAGGCACGCTGAGCAGGCACCAAAGGCTGTGGGAATCAAGCATTTAAAGTGAAATTGTGGCTCTAGGCCTTCTCTTCCTTCTGATTTCCTGATGTTATCCCGGGAATTTGTCCCTCAGGGACTGTTGGCACCTGAGGCCTGTGTCAGATGCTCAGCCCAAGAGGAGAGAGCAGCGTTCCCCCAGGGTGATGCCACAGGATGCTGAGAAACCTCAGCATGTCCCTTGGAAGCATCCAGGAGCATTTTGGCTGTGCATAGTGTTCTGCAAACACAGCCTGGGAATCGTCAGCACAGCACCAGGAGATAAAACCTGATCATATTTCAGTATTTTCACAATTTTCAAGGCAGCCCAGGCTTAGCTGGGGGTGGGGGGGGAATCAAACAAGGGTTGCAGGAGGATCACAGCAACAGCCAAGCAGGGAAAATTCATTTTCCCATCCACTGGCAACAGCCCAAGCCTGGATTTGGGGGAGCAGGCATGAACACACCCCAAATTCTTCTGTCACAGCCCCAGCCCTGTGGTCACCTGCAGCAGCCCTGGGTGGATTTGCAAAGACAAAGGGAATCAAGGGAGAGGAATGCCAGCAATACACTCACACAGGAATTAAAGCCTGGCTCTCCTTCCCACCTGCCAGCCCTGCTCCAAAATTCTCTTTATTTTGGTAACTCAAGGTTTATCTTGTTTTTATGAGAACGACATGGTGACGTTCAGTCTGAGGTGCCCCCTGGGGGCTCCCTCACTCTTGGGTGTCCACAAGCAGCTGGAATCTCTTCTTGTAGAGGTCTGATGGTGTGGGGGATGGAGATGAGACTCCAGAGCACTCAGTGATCCACCCTTCTCCATCCATACCTTCCCAACCTCCACCAAGATCTTTTCCAACCTCCATCCAGACATTTCCAACCTCCTTCTTAACCTCCATCCAGACATTTCCAACCTCCTTCTTAACCTCCATCCAGGCCTTCTCAGCCTTTTTTCCAACCTCCATCCAGGCTTTTCCAACCTCCATCTAGAGCTTCCTAGACTCCATCAAGATCTTCCCAACTTCTTTTCCAACCTCCATTAAGATCTTTTCCAACCTCCATCCAGACCTTTCCAACCTCCTTCATCCTGACCATCCCAGTCTTCTTTCCACCCTCCATCCAGACCTTCCTAACCTCCACCCAGACCTTCTTGCTGTCCTCCCCAGAGGTCAGAGTTTCTCCAAGGACTTGGGTGTTGGCCGCTGGCCTTGGAGGAGCTGTTTTCCCGGGAAAACGAAGCATCACATTGGCTCCACACATATGTCTGGTAGAACCATGAAATATTGCAGAAGATTGAGATTTATCAGATTGGACAGATTGGCCTCTTTCGCTGGGCCTATAAAAGCTCTGAATGATGCCATCCATCACGGGCTGGACAGCAGCAGCTCTGACTGAGGACCAGGCAATTTTGCATCGTTGGGGCCAAGTGCCAATTCCTTAAGTAATCCCAGGTTTCATTACAGAGGCAGCCAGAGGAGGGCAAAGCTTTGAATTTTTTTTTTTTTAAAGTCAGCTGCAGGACACTTGCAAGTTACGATGGAATTGATGGTGGATGATTCATTAAAATTAATTATGGCCATAATTAGGAATATTCAGGAAGAAAACCGCAGGAAAATGATCCATGGAAGAATATTTTCGATAATAATATTTTAAAATGCAGCAAAAGTGTGCAGCTGCTTTATTAATTTAAATAATAAGCCTTGTATTTTTCTTGCATGGCTTCGGAGGGTTCCTAATGGAGGGGGGCTGTTAGATGAGGCATTTCAGAGGAAATCAAATAACCTCATAAATAAATGAGTTCTCTTTTTTTTCAGGACATAACTGTATCCATTACAATATTCACAGAGCATCACATTTTGGGGGGGAAAGAGGCAGGAGGAGCCTCCAGGCTGCTGCTGCATCCTAAGGATAAACTTCTCTTTCTAAGGAGCTGCCAGCTCCTCTCCCTGACCTCATCCTGCCTGTGCCTGTGCAGGGCAGCTCTGCAAAACCTGCAGGACAGAGAGACAGGGACACAGGGACATGGGGATGTGGGGATGTGGGGATGTGGGGATACAGGGACACAGGGACACAGGGACACAAGGACATAGGAACACAGGGACACAGGCAGGTGGCTGCTCCTGACCCTCCCTCAGCACCCCACCCATTACCCTGAGCAGGGATCACACCGCTCACCATGGAGTTGGCATTTTCAGGATTTGGGGTCTCTGTAGGAGTGAGGTGGCACAAATCACTGTCCCACGAGCAGCTCCACAGCACAGCCAGTGCCAGGCACATGGCAGCTCTCGTGGCTCCTTGCTGATCACCCAACCCTGCTACAATTGGATTGTGGGGACACAAGCAGGAAAATGAAATTTTTGAAGTGATTTGAAAGCACTAAAGCTGCACTAAATACAAAAGGCAGCTCAGAATCCCAAGGGATCTTCCTTTAACCAACTTCTGTCTCAGTCCAAAGCACACAGAGCCCACACAACCCCTCCCAAATGGTCTGCAGGTTTTGGACTCCGAGAGCCAGGTAATAATGGCTGAGGGACACCAGGAGGTGACACAAATAACAGCACCAACCTCAGCACCACCATCAGCTGTTGGGGCTGTGCCTCACTGATTTATTGAAGACACACTCCTGGGAATGGTGGAAATCCCTGAAAGCTCTAACTTTCCCCAATTGGGACACCAGCCCCTAGGGAGAACCCAAAATGAAATCACCACAGCACATCAGAGTGGAGGAAACCAGCATGTGGGACCTTCCTGGATGCTGGTCCAGCATCCCTGTATGCTCCTCCCTGCCAGCCCCACAGGGAGACTTTGTAGGGCAGAGGCTTCTGCCGACCTGGGATTGTAAACTGCTGGAAAATTGATACCATGGAATTGCTCTCCAGAATTTTCTCAGGGACATGTGGCTTTTTGGCTCTGAGCTGAGTGCTGCAGTGAGCCAAGAACCCCCAGCTCAGGGTGCTGCTGCCCAGGGATGAAGCTCTTGGGGATGCCCAGGCGAAGGAAACCCTGGGCTATGTCCTGCACACCCCAACAGGGCAATGGTTTCCACACTCAGCTCCCTCCACGCTGCAGGTTCCTGCCCTCACATCTCTCCTCTCCCCTGCAGGGATGCCCCTGCTGCTCCCTCGAGTGCCCAAAGAGAGTTACATGCACAGAGGTGACAAACTACAGCTCCCAGAGCATCCACACCAAGAGGTTCAGGAATTTTAGCTGTAGCTGGATTTTGCACCAGTGGATTTTCAACAGAAAGAGCTCTGCTTTTCTATTCTGCGCATTCCTCTACTCAACAGCCCAATTTCCTCCTGACAAAGAAATTCATTAAGAAACTTTCAAGTCGATCCCAACCATGGCAGTGAGTTGAAATTGCTCAAATCATCTCCAGAAAACCTTCTTACAATACATCCATCTCCGTCTGCCTTTGCATCCCCCTGGTAACTGAGTCGAGCTTGTAATGACCCACGAGCCTCCTGCCTGTTTAGTCCGGCTCTGGCACTACCCATACCTGTCACAGCAGAAATATATTTTCCCAAATTGATTTCCAGGCAGGTATTTCTGTCCTCGGGTTGTTTCTCTCAGCCACTCTCTTTCATGCGATAATTGTAGGAGAATTTGCAAAGCTGAAGGAACCTTTCCCCAGGATTCCTGTCCCTGTGCAAAGTGGGCAGGTGGAGGGAAGGAGGGGTTGGAGCAGAGCATGCACTGCTCAGGGGGGTCAGGGGATGTCCTGCAGGACATGGAGCAGCAGTGGCAGATCCAGCAGAGCCATGAGGATGAGGAGCTGGAGCTGGCCTTGCTCACCCCATGGTCCCCAAAGGGTTGAGCTGTGGCTCATTAGCCAAAGAAGAAAGGGCTAATTTTAGACTGCGTGGCAATTAAAAAGCATTGTATTATCTGCCTGTGCTAAAGCAGCCAGTGACAATCTTTGGGTAAACCAGCAGTTAAATGAGGGGCTGATGGGGAGTTATAATAAGGAAAGACAATGGCATCATTATATTGGGATTTATCTCCATCCTGGGAGGGAGCCTTATTAGTGGCTTTTGGGTACACCGCTCCTGAATAATGAGGACAATCCTGTCTCGGGAAGATAAATCCCAAACCTTTCTGAGACTTTTGAATGCAAATGCTCTGTGGCATTCAAAGTGCCCTTTGATTCCAGCAGGCTCATCCCTCATGCCAGCACTGCCAGTCCTGCTGGAGGCTGAAGGGGCTTGGGGTCTTCATGGGCCAGGCCAGCTGGAAATGATGTTTTGCTGGGAATAGGGGGCCAGGCTCCTACAGCAGAGAGACATTTCGATCAGCTCAGGAGGGAGCTGCAAAGTCCCACCTGGATGGGACTCAGCCACTGAAATTGTGGTGGCCACAGGTGGGATCAAACACCTGCAGGGAGCCGGATCATCTCTGTGGGACACAGAGGCTCTCAGTTTGATGCAGATCGAGGGTAATTGGCAAACTGTTTTCTAAAATACAGCAAGCAGGGAATTGGACAATTTCAAGCAGGGCAGAGAAATTTTTGGGGGACGAAGTGGCCGGTGTGCCCTGTCTGAGGGTGGTGGGAGGCCAGGAATGGCAGCTCGGCTCTTTGGTTTTTTGTGGCCCCATTGAATTGCATCGACCAAAAGAACTCCTTCCCCTCCATCACGCAGGAAAACTCTGTGCTTCAAAACTGTGTCAGGTGCTCTCTTTTTTAATGCTACAGAATAACAGGGTAAGTACAGCCCCCATCCATGGGTGGGAGGGCCACGTTGTTTCAATTGCTGTGCTCTCCCCTTTAGCCTGCTCAAATGAAGGAAAATTCCTGAGAAAAGCTGTAAGTGTTGGGGTAGATTTGGAAAGGCAAATCAGCTCAGCAGCAAGGTGGGAAACAGGAATTTCTGGGTCTGCATTTAAAAGGGTTCAGAGTGTACCTGGTGTCCCCACCCAACACCAGCCAGTGCTTCTGTGGGTCAGTGACATCGGGGTGGAGCTCAGCAGGAAAGATGGAGTGCCCACTTCCCAACCTCCTGCTGCAAACCCAATTCCCTCAACAGCACCAAAGCTGCCAAACCCCAGTGCTGTGGCACAGCCCATTTCACCCACCCACCCTGCTCCCCACCAGAGCTGCTGACACAGGAAACTGGGGAGGAGAGCAGCCCAGAAGAGTCTTTTTTCAAGTGATAGAGAAACCATGAAAGAGCTTTTAATGCAGGGACTGGAGAACTCATAAAATGGGGATGTCCTGCCCTGCCATCAGGAAGACAAACCCGGAGCATGCTGGGTGGGAAATGCTGGCAAATCTCTCATCGAGCTGAGGTTAGCGTCATTCTTAATAAGAAAACCACATTTACTGAGGGCTTCAGGATGACCATTGTGGCAGATCCACAGGAGGCACACCCACAAGGGTGAGGTGGGAGATGAGCTGGAGGCTGACACTGATGAGATTGTTTTCATTGCTGGAGCCTTTGTGGAGAGCAGAGCTGCCCAAGCAGCCCAATGCTGATGAAGGGATTTCTGTTGTGGTAGCTGAGGCATTTTTCTGGGCTTTGAAAGTCCAAAGGGCCACAAAATTGATGATAAAACTCCTAACCAGTATCCCTGCTGCTTTGTCCCATGGCAAACAGCCCTGGCAAGCCATGGCTGTTGGACTGCAAGTGCTGAGTGGCAGGTGCCCATGTCACAGCTCCCTTGGGCTCAGCATCACCCACATTCCCCCAGTAATTAACCCCACGATTAATTTATCCAATGCTGCCTTGGGATCTCCCCTGGAGCAGCAGAGAAGCAAACAGCATCCAGCCCCAGCCCCTGCATCCACTGCCGAGACAAGGCAAGGCAGCACCGTGCTCTCTCCTCCAAACTGTTTATCTTAACAAACCCACTTAGTGATTGCTGGTTTCTATTTCACCATTCAGGAATGAAAACCCTTTAGATAAATATTTAATGGCTCCTGTTGGGTGCAGGGATGGTAATGGGGCTGGTAGGCACGGGGAGCCACACACCCACAGATAAAACCTCCGGCAAAACGAGGGCTCTTGTTTTATTGCTCCCGATGTTATAAAGATTGACTCTGCTATTAGAGCTTCCTGGAGGATTTCTCTGGGATAAAATCTCCAGCTAGCAGAATTTAATCAGTTAGGGGATGAGAAATAGATTTCAGGTGGCAGCAGCTTTTAAATAGGTGTAATGTTGTTTCTGCAAACACGGTGCCTGCTCTGCTAATAAAGCACCCTGCAGACACCACCTGCCAGTCCTGACCATGTCTGGTGGGCACAGAGTGCTTTGGTGCCCACCCAGAGGGGCTGTGAGTGTGCTGATCCATCCTCCACTCCCTCTGGACCTCAGGGAAGCACTCCAGCTCAGGGGCAGCAGAGCAAATGAACAAGGAACTAATTAACAGGAGGCTGGCACCGTGTGGACTTCAGGTGCAGCATGTTTGGACAGGAGAAAAGCTTCATTAAGGGTAAAACCACAGGGGCTGGATTTTGGTGGTTTGCTCCATCCTCAGCTCTGGGATTTGGAGGGGCACAACCCCTCACCTGCCCCCACTGCCAGAGAGAGGGTGTGGGTATGATGTGATCCCAAAAGCACAACCCAAAAAACACAAAGGGAAGGGAAGGTTTTGGGAACGTTTCTGGAAGCTCTCTGGAAGTGAAGGGAAGACTGAGGCTAGTGGAGCACACGGCCACAGCAGATGCCCCTGTGTGCTGAAAAGTTGGTTTAGCTGCTGGCCTGTGATCACAGCAGCTTTGAGCTAAGGGTCCTGGCAGCCTCCTGAGAGGAGGAGAGGCTCCACCTGCAGCCAGGCCAGGTTGGGGACCCTCGTTGTGGCAGCTGAGCCCCGCAGGATAGGGTGGCTCTGCCTGGGGAAGGCTGTCCTAGCTGGGTGCTGGGGTGCTCCCCTCCTCCTGTCCTTCCCTCCATCCCTGCCTCTGCCAAGTGAAGTTCAGCTGTTACACAGTGTCAGGAGATGAATTACATGAAATTATAATTACATTCCCCTTGCCTGCTCTGGGCAAAATGCAAAAGGTCATCCTTTCCCTTGCTGCCTGAACTTTAATGTGTTAGACCAGTTATAGACACTGCTGTGGTGGTTACACAGGGCAAGGCAGAGAGGAGACAGACATTCACCAAATTTTCCTCTTTTGAGGGACTGGCTTTGGCTGGGGACAGTCAGAGCCTCGCTGAGCAGTCAGAGCCAGGCTTTGCTGGAGGGCTCAGCACCCCTGGCACAGAGAGGCCAGACAAGTGATCCATTCCCAAAACTGAGCCCTGCAGGTGTTTTTGGGGGCTGCCACACCAGCACACAGCTCCTTTCTCATCTCTCAGCCTGGAAACTGTGTTGACTTCAGGAGCAGCAATGCCTGGCTGGGTGTGGGTAGCACAGGAGAGCCCAGAACCACACAGAACATGGGGCTGTGCATGTCACAGGCCTCTGTGAGGCTTTACCCTCTCCTTCAGCCTCCCAGAGTGGCTCCCTGAGGATAACTGCACTGCTAAAAGCCTTTAGGTACCTTTCAAAGTGTGAGCAAACACTGTGGTTACCAACATATGACCTGGGATGAGATGCAGCACTGACTACCTGAAGCAGATCTGCTGCCACATTGACTCGAGCCAGCACTGGTGACATGGAAGGCTGAAGATTTAAGGGTTAACTGCTGTTTGTGGGTGCTACTGGTATTGTCAAATCACTTACTCCACACTTTTTATTTATATTTATTATTTAACAATACTGTGGGTATTGTTAAGTTGCTTACTCCACACTTATTTTGCTTGCTAAGCAGAAAGGAGAGGATGCTGGGCCATTGATAGGAGGATGTAGGGCCATTGATAAGGGGCAGAAACCATGGATGAAGATCCCGTTTTCAATCCTGACACCAGCTCTGGGGTTTGGACTCGAGCCAAGAACTTAGAGAGCATGCACAAGGAAGAAAGGCCAAATGTTCATCTGAGGAAGACACTTACTTCATCTGAGGAAGGCTGCTCACTTCATCTGAGGAAGACTTTTTACTGCATCTGAGGTAGACTGCTTAATTCATCCGAGAAGACCCCGGCGCGACCACCAAACAGAAGCACAGAGCAATGCCCGACAGTGTGCATGTGTTTGGAAATGCTAATGAGTTTTGAGCTAAATATTATATGAAGCGGGGAACAATGAATGAGGCCCATTGTGTAAACTGCTGCATATGTAACTTGTAACTGGATATTTGCCAAGCTGAGTGCCGCAAACGGGGAGCAAGTCTTTGAGGAGCGATCCCCTTGCGCCCGGCGCCCGATTAAACATTCCTACCCTCTAACTACAGAGCTGTGGGGTCTTCTCCCTGTATCACTGGAGATTGCTTGGGCACACCTGTGAGACCTGAAACCTGGTGACAGGGACCAGGACAAGCCATGGGGTAGGGGCAGGGCACAGGGCCGGGTCCCTCAGAGCAGTCACAGGCCCCAGGCCCAGCCCCCCCCCCGCAAGGTGAGAAGCCAATTTCCTGCTTTTCACAGCAATTTTCTTCAACTGCAGTGGCTCCCAGCTGCTCTACTGACTGTAAATAAATACAAGGGGAGCTTGGCCCAAAATAGAAAGCAGAGAAACCTCCCTAGCTCAATAAACTCTAATGAGCCCTTGCAGGCAGAGAAGCTGTAATTTGCAGGGCCAGCTCTCTCCATGCAGGCTAGGCTGGGCTCTGGCTGGTGTCCATCGAGGTCCAGCAAGGACAGCCTGGTCCTGGAGCCCTCTCCTGGCTTGTCCTGCTCCTCTCCCTGCTGCTGGTCACAGGCTGGTCCCTCTGGATGTGGCTGAGCCCTGCCACATTCCCAAGGTCTGCTCCCTTTGTGCCCTGCCCTGAGCCGAGGCACTTTGGATTTACAGCTGCCCACACCAGAGATGCTCACTCGGAGCCCAGCCCTTGCAGAGGGCACAACCATGGTAGATTCCATCCTAAAACACCCCAGTCTGGGTGAAATGAGTGCCTGCAAGCACATCCCTTCTTCCCCCCAGGTCCTCTGAGGCCTCCTGCCAGACCCATGGGGCTGTCATCGGCAGTGTCCCATCACAGGCTCTGGAGTGACCAACATGAGCTGGGGACAGCTCCTCCTCCCTCCCAGGTGACTCTGAGAGCCTGGTGTCCAGCACAGTGCTCCAGGCACAGCTCCACAAGAGCCCCTCAGCACCACACTGACTCACACGAGGTCTCACAAGTACACCCCCGGCCTCTTCCAGCTCTCAGTCCTCATCACACCCAGGGGGTGGAACATTCTTTCATCTTCTGTGGCTCTCTGTGATCCTGACATGCTCCCAGGAGATCCCGTGGCCCCACCAGCCTGGGACTGGCAAGGCCACCGTGCCCTCTGGCCACTCCATCACTGGCAGCTCTGTGCTGGCCTGGCATGGTGTTTTCAGCTCTTTGACTGTAGTCAATTCCTCTGAGTTTGTGGTTTGCTGTTGTGGCTCTCCTTTAATAACCTCTAATAGGTTTTTCTCCTTAAGATAAGACCTCGGTAGCAGCGGTTTGGCATTGTATCAACAGTATCAGGCATTCTCCTCTGCTGTAGGTACACTGAGATAAAGATTTCAGAGTCCTTTGAGCTATGGTGTAGACCTTTCCACAACAGTAAATGGTGATATTTCCATTCAGTTATGTATTTATATCTTCCCAGTGAGGTCAATAACAGAGTATCCCTTGAGCTGGGAAAAATGATGAGTGATGTCTAGTAATTACAGAGACCATAAGGCGTCCGTGAATCTAATTTTGACATTAAAAATCATGACAAGCACCTCCATTGCCTATTTTATTTGCTGGCTCGGCCAGTGAGGTCCAGGGCTGGGCGAGGAAGGGATGTCTGCACACAGGGCACGTTTTGGGGCTGTTGGAATCTAAAGCAATTAACTGCTCTTGCCTCTCTCCCTTTCCTGGCATGGCGCCTGACCTTGCATACGATTCATCTTCCTCGTTCCTGTTGGATGTTTGCAAGTCATCTTGCTTGGAGCCATGTGGGCTGCAGTGGGGATTGAAATGTGTGGCAGTGCCACCCTTCCCCTCGTGCTCACCCCGAGCAGCCGGTGCGGGGCTGGGGCTGCGCGGCGCAAACGAGCGCTAAGAGCGCGCTCTGAAGATGAATTGCGTGGAACAACTCTCCAATGGGGTGCATTTTGCATTTCAAACACCATCACCGTCCAAATGCTCAGCTGTCTTTGCCAGAGGAACCGATGGAAAAAAATAAATCTGTTCCCGTTTCGTATAAATACCCTTGTTCACATTTCAGTTTTAGAAATCCAACACTTTTCCACCACAGTGAGACCTCCCCAAGCCAGGCTTTCCAAAGGCAGGGTGGAGGAAGCAAGAAAGAACTCCAGTATCTCCTGGAAGCCAGGCTACTCAATTTATGCCACTTGTCTGGAAATCTGGGTTAATATACTGAGATTCTGGTAAATGGAACGCAGTGGGTTTTTTTTCAAAGTCATTACATATTTCCAGATTTTTGTGGTATTTTTCATGGTTTCCCCTAAAAGTCATTGGAGATGTGATGCTTCTTTTGGAATGATGCAGAATCACAGAAAACAGGGCTGGGAGGAACCTCAAGTGCTGGCCCCGCCCCAGGGTAGAGTCAGCTCTCCATTAATCCCGGGAGATGTTTCTCCAAACTCTTCTTAAACACTTCTAATGACAGAAACCCCAGAACCCTCCCCAGGCAAACAACCCAGTGCTTAATTGTCCTTTCTGCTCCACGGCTGGAAAGCTCCTTTTCTGCAATTGCAGCACTAATTCCCATCCTGAAGCTCTGCAGCCTGAGCAGCGAATATTCCATCATTTGGATCGTTAGGGATAACACTGTCTCGTATTAGACTGAGGATGGATTCCTGCAGAAAGTCACTCAATCCATCCTTTTATTTGACAGCCACTTATTGATTTCTCTTGTCTGGTTTCCAGCCATGTTTTGCACCTCTCCCTCAGCAGTTGTGTGGAGACCTGCTCACCAACCTTGCTAAAAGGAATGTCATGGGAAGCACAGCAAGTTCCAAGCAAAGCCGAGGCATCCAGCATGCCTGGCTTCTTCTCAATCCAGAATGTTTTGTCTCGTCACACGGGGAAATCAGATTGGCTTCTTCTTTTGGGGAGGATCCTTTTTTTAAATTTTCATTTAGAAAATGAAAGCATAAATTTAGAAATTATATTTTTCTGGGACCTGAATTTAAAGAAGTCAGATCAGAATGTTAATAACAATTCTCCAAGCCTTCTTCTTTACTCCCTCTGTAAATACAGATTTTACCTCTTCCAATCTCCTGGAGCACTGTAACAGCCCAGATGGCTTCTGCCCATTCCTTGATTAACCAAGGATAAAATTCTGGTTTTGGCCACTTTGGAAATGCTTTACTTATCTGCAACTGATCTTTATTGCCCTTCATAGTCTCTGCTGATTGCCCAGCGTTTCATACGCTGAGCTGCTTGGTTCCATCCCTTCCTGCTCACACCTTGGGAATGTGACCTGGATTTCAGTTCCTGCAGAATTTCCCCCTCTCCCAAAGGTCAGAGATGGGCTGGGGCTGAACTGACACAGCCCCTGCTACAGCTGCTGTCCTGTCTCCTTGGGTTTGGATGGTTCTATTTGCCCACAAAAAGTCTCGATTCACCTCTAGACCTTCAGATTTTAGGAAATAAATTCGCCAGCAAAATGGCTGGCACAGCTGCCCAGGGCAGTGGTGGAGTCCCCATCCCTGCAGGGATTTAAAACCATGTGGATGTGGCACTTGGGGACACAGCTTAGTGATGGCCTTGGAGGTGCTGGGAGGATGGTTGGACTCGATGATCCCAGAGGTTTTTCCATCCCAAATATCTCCATGGTTCCATGATTAAACAGAGGTCAGCAGCCTCACAATGTGAAATATTCACTCATCACCCCCAGTTTTCCAGTAGGTCCCACATCCCCTTATTCTTTAGAGCTTGCAGCAAGCATGGCCATTCCTAACAGAGAGAGAAAAACCATCTCCATTTTCCTCTGTTTCTTTTCCTCCCTCTTCTGACACCATCCTGAGCACATGAATCATTTGGCCTCAGCCACGGGCTTCCCAACTGTGCTGTCAAAGAGCTCTCCTGAAGATCTCTTTGTCAGTGCTTGTCTGGCTGCTCTTTCTAAATCTCTACAGAGGGAGACTGGCAGCACTTCCCCAGGTCTATGAGGGAAAGGTTAAACCCGAAAAAAGGATTGGCCAAATCCAAGAGCACAGCCCCACAGTTCTCATTTCCTCAGTCCTGTCCACCTCAGGAGTGTTGATTAAGGTGCCAACATGTGGATTTTGATTGTAACCTCCTTTTTCACTCCTTGCCAAGCAAAAAATGATGGAAGCAGCTCAGTCACTGTGGTCTGTCCTCTGCCATGCCAGTCAAACCAACAAATCACTGTCAAACACATCTTCTTCAGGGGCTGGTCACATTGACACGTGCAGGAGATATTAATTCCAAGCAGCTCATCATCCATTTCAGTCAGGAGGGATTCTGACAGCCTTTGCTGCAGGAGGTCCATGGCTGTGACAGGGTTTTGCTGGGTGAGCTCAGGATAGGAGCCCCCAGGATGGGGAGACAAGGAGGAACAGCTGAAATCCAAGGGCTTAGTGCAGCTGCCCAGGGAACCCAGCACGTCCAGGGGACAGGGACAGCTGGGACGTGGCACCAGGAGTGTGGATCACAGCTGGCAACATGACAAACAGTGAAAGGACAATTGTCCTGACTCTTTTTTATGGCACATATCATTCTTTTTAATAAGCATTTCTTCTATAATTGCATCTGTTCCCCAAAGGATTTACTGTGGATTAGGAATCCCATGCGAACACGAGGAAGCAAACTGTGATTAATTATGCTCAGCTTGCTCAAGGTGTGCTGTGGGTAGACACACAGAGAATGAACACGAAAAAAAATGCAAAACAAAGTTATTGAGCTAGTTGTTTTTTCAGCAGTGAAGCTCTGAGAAGGGGGAAAGCCTTGAAAACTGCAGAGTTTCCAGGCAGTTTGGATGACTGTGTGGGCTTCCCAAACTGCAGCTTCCAGAAATGCCTGACTGGAACAGAGCAGCCAGGTTCAGAAATACTGCTCCCTGCTTAAACCCAGCTTTTGAGTGCTCTGCTGGAGCTGGGCTTAGATGGGGGACACAGGAAGGAGAAATCTGGGATAGCTGAGTGGCTGAAGGCCAGGAGAGAACGCAGGAAGACGGTCCTGCTGAGCGGTGGTGGTTGTCACCAAGAGCCCCTAAAGCCAGGGCACAGTGAAACCCTGCTTAGTCCCAGAAGAGAACAGAGAAGGGAGCAGGATGAGGCTCCCCAAGCCCCTGTGTCTGTTCTGCAGGACCCAGGGCCACGGGAAGGAGAGGCCACACTGGGCCAGGTCCTGCCTGCCCGGCAGAGAGCGGCTGCGGGACACGCACGGCTTGGCAGCGCTCAGTCCCCAGGGGCACCTCTGCCAGCTAATCAATAAACCATTTTTCGACTCAAGCAAGAGCCATTTGTCACCGACACGATGACAAATCCCCTGCTCCTCAGGAGATGGTGCCCCTGTCTCCAGAAACAGCCGGAGAGCACCAGGATTCCTGAGGTGTCCTGTCTTGCTTGTGGCCTCGCCCTCCTCCTTTGAGCAGCACTCATGTCCCTCCCTCTCCTTCCCCTGTTCCCAGAATACAGGCCACAGGAATATTTTATCAAGAAACGGGGGAGATCCCCTCCTTCAAGGGGCCCCTCTGTATAAAACTGGCTCTTTGGAGCTCTGAACCACTGAGAAATTACCTCCACATGGAGAAGGAACTGTGAACAATTCTGCAACCACCGCCAGGCTGAGGTCCATGAAAGCTCAGAAACACCTTCTCCCCACCCTGCAGAGTCCCCTTAGCTGGGCTGGGACACTCACCTGTGTCCCCAGCCGAGCCCAGAGTGTCTGTGGGCATGTGACAATGCCCAGATGGCAACTTGATGCCCATCAGTTGGGCATGGGCAGATCTCTGCTCTTTGGGGAGAAGGCTACTCGTCCCTGTGGCTTCCCAATCTTGAAAAAAATGGCACAGCTTTTTCTGAAACTGCCTCAATTTTGTTTGCTGAGCACTGCTGAGGCTACTCTCTGCATTCCAGGTGTCCTCTCTTGGGAGAGGAGCGCTCTGCCTTGCATGGGATGGGATAAAACAGCATGTGGGAAGCAACAGAAGGGTTAAACACAGAGCTGCAGTTCAAAAGCTATTTGATCCAAGCAAGAACATCATTTCAGGATGGGGAATTTCTCCCTCTAATAAATATATATGGCAAGGAAAAACTGCTGCCAGTAGAATTACTCATAATGTTATAAATGAAAATGGATTTGGGGATGCTGGGTTTTTGCAGAGTGAGAAAGACTTTTAGACCATTAAACAAGAGACATTCATATTTTATTTCCATGCACACAGCACAAAGCAAGGATCTCAGATCCCTTAGATCTGAATGCCCAAGAAGTGGGCACGGTGGTTGGTTTGAGCATCAGGACAGACACAGCTTTACATGAAATAAAATTCAAGAGAATGAAGGAGTACAGAGAGACCTTCATTCCTTGGCTGTTGCATTTTGTGTGGGATCATTTGTCAGTGCTCAGCTGGGACACACCTGCAGGAGAGGCTGAAGAGCCTGGGAGATGATGCCTACATTGTGTCCAAGGCACAAAAGATTGCAATTATTGCTAATAAATAACAGTTAATAGTAACTAGATGCTGGTTGTCCCACTGATTTCACGTATGGAGAACCAGTGCTCACTAGGGCTAAAATCCCAGAGACATCATCAGACAGGTAAACCAGACAAAAGCAGGAGTGAAAAGCCAGGAGGAACACATTTACCCCCTGGCAGGGTGGCCCTGGGCTGGGCAGGGTGGCCTGGGGCAGCAGGACAGGACAGTATGGAGGCCTGGATGCTGTGTGCAAGATATGCCAGCCTGGCACTGAATTCCAAAAGGAAAAAAAAAAAAAAAAAAGCAATGAAAAAGCAAGGCAAACAGTTTAAATGAGCCCTGGAGGCACATCTGAGCTGCAGAGCAGGGATGGGGACAGGCGTTCCAGAGACTGCCTTGCAAACACTGAGCAATAAAAAGCACGTAAAACCTCCCTGGGTCCTGTGTGAGCAGCGAGTGTGAGTGAGCAGGGACGAGGTGGCTGCTGCCAAAACGTTCTGCACTGTGCTCCACACAGCAGCACCCACAGGGGCAAGCTGGGACTGCTGCTGGCACTGCTGCTGCAGGGAAGCAGGATCAGACCTGGGCAGAGCTGCCAGCCGTGATTGGAGCTGGAGAGGAGCCTGGGGCAGCTCTGGGTGCAGGTGAGACCCTGCTGGTGAGAGCAGTGGGGTCCAAAACTCTGCCTTTGGCAGGAGAGATGGCTTTGCCAGAGACTTTGGCAACAATGGGCACCAGGGAGGCTGGAGGGAGCTGGGACAGGCTGGAGGGAGATGGGAGAGGCTGGAGGGAGATGGGACAGGCTGGAGGGAGATGGGACAGGCTGGAGGGAGATGGGAGAGGCTGGAGGGAGATGGGAGAGGCAGGAGAGAGATGAGAGAGGATGGAGAGAGATGGGAGAGGCAGGAGAGAGATGAGAGAGGCTGGAGAGAGATGAGAGAGGCTGGAGGGAGATGGGAGAGGCAGGAGCTGGGGGAGGCAGTAGCAGGGGTGGCTCCGTGGTTGTCTCACTGTGGTGACAGCGGCCTGGGCCAAAGCAGTGTGAGACAGGGTGGGGCTGAGGTCGTCTGGGACCCTCCTGGCCACCCCAGGCACCAGCGAGGTGACCAAGCCTCTGCCAGGTGGCTGTGGCAGCCCCACACGTGTGGGATCAAGGCCAAGAGGAGATACACAAAAGCTCAGGAGGGATTCAGGGCTCATGGCTTCGGAGGTAGGACCAGCCCGAGCTCCTGTGAAGCATTTCCCCAAATTAATGCTTTCTGTGCGTGACCACATCATTTAGAAAAGCACCCAATCTTCATTTTAAAATCACAGGTGAAGGGGAATCCATCACCAGCCCTGGCAAAAAGCTCCAATTGCTGATCACCCGTCCCATTCCCCTGGATTTGTCTAACTTCACCTTTCAACCATCAGATCTTTGCACGCTAAATTGAAAAGCCCTCTGTCAACAATTTGCATCCTTTAACCTTCCCCTGGAGAGCTGCAGTCACTGCAGCGTGAGGAGTTTGCTTTAACCTTGGAACTGCCTCTGAAATGACAACACAAAGAAACTCCGCTAAAGTTAAGGAGGACAAGCAGGAGATTTGGGTCTTAATGAAGAAACAAATACTAAAAACTGATATGGAAAAGAGCTTTCTGAAAGAAATGCTTCCTTGGACACAAAGCCTGGGGACACAGTGCAGACACCAACAGCTCCTGATGGTGGTACAGAAAAGGGTTCCTGCAGGGAGGATGTCCTTCTTTTCCACCCCAAACCCTGTGGAAGGCATCAGAAAACCAGGAGGTTTCTAAAATGTTGGAAACAAGGCAGAATGTGAACCCCTGATGGAGATGAGGGGGACACCATCCTCATGGGGCCTTTCTGCCCTGGCAGAGCTGTCCAGAGGTTTCCCTCACTCCATCTCCACTTGTTAAATCAAAACCTCAAAGCCAAAATTCGGCTCCTGCCAGGCATTTCCTTCCCCATCAGCCTGGCTGGGCACAGGCAGTGCTCCCCACCCCTCCCTGTCCCTGTCGCCCCAATGGGGACAGGCATTGCTGGCCCCCTCCACTCAGTGACAATGTGTCCCTCTAGCCTTGAAGGAGGTTTTGGGGGGTTTCACCTCCCAGAGGCTGCAGATGGCCCAAAGAGGTTGGGTTTGGCACAGGTCTGGGGGCACAGCAGGCTCCAGGGGCTGGTGGTGGCTGCAGGGACCCGGCCACGTCCCTCTGGAATGACAGAGCAGCACAGGCTGCAGCCAACTCAGGGCTTCCTTTGCTGCTTCCTCTGCTGCTCAGCTTGGCCCAAACTGGCTCTGGGTGCTTTCCTCGGTCACCCCTGTGGGGGCAGAGGTGTGGTGTTGGGGTTCAGTGGTGAGTCCCCAGCCTGTGCCCAGGTGAGCTGTCCATGACAGGCTGCCCCACTGAGGTCCCTGTTCTTCCTTGCTTGGAATTTACTTTCAGGGAAGCTGCTGGGCTGTTTTCCACGTAGGTCCAACCCAGCCCTGAGCCATCTCTGCAGGCAGCCTGTGCTGGTGCTTTTTGGGCATGGGTTGTGATGTTCACCACCAGCTCCTGGTTTCCATGACCATGCCTGGCACAGGCTGACATCGGGATGGGCCCAGCAGGGTGGCAGCAGCTGCCAGCACCTTGCAGGCATTCCCCTCCTTGTGGGAGACTCCTTTGGGGTGGGCATCACCCATGGGAGGGATCAGACGCCCCCCTGCTTCACTCTGGAACTGATCTTAAAAGATCCTAAACTACAGGAGAGCTTCCAGCCCCAGCCCCCTGCCATCCCATGACTCCAGGGCTGCACAAGTGTCACCACGGTGCTGCAAATGTTTGTACAACACCTTCCAGGCCACTGGGCAGAGGCAGGGAGCACAGCAGGATGGAGCCAGACAAACCAACACATGCAGCTGTTGGACCAGGAGGAATTAAATGGAGCAGGAAAAGCAAAATGCTCCTGGTCCAGCTCGAGGGGCAGCTCTTGCTTCACAGGCAGCCCTGAGACCCCAAACCCCTGCCACCACATGGGGCTGAGAGAGAGAGCTCAGGTGCCAGGTAGATGAGTCAGGAAGGGAGGAATTCCCTTTTGGTGCCTTTATTAGGTAGGAAATGGGATTTACAATCTCCCACACCAGGCAGAGCTCCCCACACCTGGTACCTCACTCCCTGCCAAGCCCACTGTCCCCCTCTGCCAGAAATTCTGGGATAAGAGTTCCATGTAGGCACCAGGGAGGGTGCTGGCCTCAGGCAGAGATGTTTGCAGGGTGGAAAAAGAGGCACTGGAGTGGTGGAGCTGCCACAGGGGCTCACAGATGCTCCTCCAGGACACCCCAAAAGCCCTGTGAGCCCATGCAGAGCTTCCTGCCAAGGCTGGCATCTCCAGAGAGCTTGGAGGCTCCCCCAGGGGAGGTGGCTCTGGGGACCAGCAGCACTCACTGGGCTTGGGATGTGTTTCAGCTGCTGCTGGTGCTGCTGGTGGCTGGGGACAGGATGCTCAGGGACCCTGATGTGACAGCCTGGGAAGGAGGGAGAGCAGCACATGGAGGGCTGTCACCCAGCTGGGGACGAGGGTGACACCAGGCATGCCAGGAAGAAGTTTTTACAGCGTGAACCCTTCTGCTGTTGGTTGCAGAGGCCTCACCACGGGCTGGGCTCCCCAGTGCTGCCAGTTCAGCCACTGTGGTGGGAAGGGCCAACATTCCTGTAGGAATCACCAAACCAGAGATGCCAAGTGATGATGAGTGGCACCGGGGGGGAACAAGGCCCCATAAGCAGCCCAGTGGCAGGTCCTGTCACAGCCCCAAGGCTCTGCCCTGATCCCACAGCCCCTCCCTGGGGCAGGCAGGAGGGGATGCTCTGCCCTGGGCAGGGGGTGCCTGTGTGGGATGGTTTGGGATCTCTGGGGCTCCCTCCTGACTGCCACACTGGGATTGCCCTTTGGGGGACTTCTGTGGTGCCCTGGCTGTGCTTTCTGCTGCACTGACTCACTGCCAGCTTGGTTGTTAATTCACATTAGGGCCGATGCGAGGGCTGGCGTGCTATTTTCCGGGATGATTTCAGCCTGTTTACTGCTCCCTGTTCCCATGGCGATGAATGCAGTGCCACTCCGTGCAGCAATCCTATTAAACACCCACACCCGGGGCTGTTTGCGCCGGGGATGAGCCCCCCCATGCCTTCAGGAGCCTGTGCCCAGCTCCCTGTGCCCCGGGCTTTCCCTGTGCCCCGGGCTCATCACATCCCTTCCCACTGATCCCCTGCCCCTGGAGAGCCCGCAGCGACTGCTGCAGGCACTTGTTTGACTTTGCCGGCACTTGACACCCCCCGGGGAGTTCCCCAAAATCCCTGGAGCACACAGAGGCTGGCGGGAGGGTGAACAGCAGCTCAGAGCCACCTCTCCGTGCTGGTCCTCAGCGGAGAGAGGAGCTGAGATGCTCACGGGCAGCACCTTCAAACTCACCCTGGCACTGTGAAACACCTGAGATGAGATGCTCACCAGCACCACCTTAACCTTCCCTTCCAAACTCACCCTGGCACTGTGAAACACCTGAGCTGAGATGCTCACCAGCACCACCTTAACCTGCCCTTCCAAACTCACCCTGGCA
>JAHLSL010000176.1:1063856-1078350 GCA_025920805.1 Petroica traversi | reverse complement strand
TGCTCACCAGCACCACCTTAACCTGCCCTTCCAAACTCACCCTGGCAAAACACCTGACCTGAGATGCTCATGGGCACCACCTTCAACCTGCCCTTCCAACCTCACCTTGGCACTGTGAAACACCTGAGTTGAGATGCTCATGGGCATCACCTTCAAACTCACCCAGGCACTGCTCAACACCTGGGTGCAACCCAGGGTGGTCTGGCAGGGCCTGGTGCAGCCCAGGCTGGGATGCTGCTCCCTGGGATGCTGCACTCCCAGCTCACTGCTCATCTGCCATGGCACACGCAGCATTTTAGGCTCAGTTTCCCCCCAGGAGCCCTGATTTGGTATTTATGAGGCTGCAGCTCCCTGCTCAGGGTGCTGGGTGGTTCCTGGGGGTGAGGAGGCAGGAGGGGGCTGCACAGAGTATCCTGGGCAGGATCACCTCCAGGAGAAGCCTGTGGGTGTCTGTCAGCAAGGAAAGGCAGGGTTTGTGTGCAGCCCCCGGGGGGAGCAGCTGTGCAGGCCAAGGCAGCTCTTCACCCCCCTTTCCCAGCCTGAATATACTTAATTTCCAGCCCCTGGAGCAAGTGGTTCTCAAGGGCTGGAGCAGCCCCGGGGAGTTGTCACTGTGGGGGTCACCACCCACAGCAGGGATTTCCTCTGAGAGGAACAGCCCCATTAGAAAATCATCTTTTTGCCCCTCTCTGTGAGCATTCCCCGAGCGAGCAGGGAGGGCACTCTGCCCCGCTCTCCCTTCACCCCACACCTCTCAACCACTCCCAGTTTCAAGCAGAGCCCCCCAGCCCTGGCCAGGCTCTGCAGAGATGCCCGGGGCAGTGCAGGAGCTGCAGCAGATCTGTTCTCCAGCCCCTGGAGATCTGCAAGAGGTGTCTGTGCAGGAGGCTGGGCCATGACAGAGGGTGCTGCTGCCTGCTCTGTTTTGGGACCACACCAAAGGAGCTGCTGCTCTTCCCTCTGCAACCTGGGCTTGCTCCCACCTTGGCAAACCCTGAATATCCCAATTTCCACCCCCCAAAGAAGGGATTTTTTACAGCAGAGGTGAAACTCAGCTGCACAGTACCCCGAAGATGTGGCACAGCTGAGCCCTGCCCTCCTGGAGGGACAGCACAGGCCTTGCAACCACGGAATCAGAATTAGAAAAGAACTTTAGGATAATCAATTCCAACCACTCACCCACATCCCTGGGGCCACGTCCATCTCCTCTGCCTGCCCTGGCCAAGCAAAGGTGGAACCTTGCTCAGGGGATGAGCCCCTTCCTGCAGGCTGAGCCTGGCACCCTGCCTGGCACAGCTGGCCAGGGCATGGCCCTCCCTGGGGACACTGGCCCCTGGCAAAGCCCCCAGCCTTGGGAATATTAATGTGCATCCCATGGGGACATCTATTTCATCTCCAGCTATTGTGTTTTCCTGACATATTTATGAGTCCTCTGTCTCATTAATCTGGTGAGCATTCCTGAGACTCCCCTTTCATGCTAGAACAGCTAAGGGCAAAAGCCTCTATTTATCTCCTCAGTGTCAAGGAACCTTCCTCAGGAGTCAATTGGATGAAAGGTTTTCACCTTTTAAAATCCTGAATTGAGGTTTTCCAGGAATATGCCTGGCATGTTTTAAGGAAAAGCCAACTTTCTCTTTATGGCACACCTGGGGTTCAGCTCTTTTATAACCCTGACAAAACAGCATTGCCCTCCTCTGCCAGGACCTGCCTTTCCTTCCCAGCCCACATCACCCTCACAGCATTCCAGCTGACAGGGACCTGTCATGGTAACAGCCTCTGCGAGAGCTCTTCAAACAAAAACCCCAAACTAAGCCCACCCCAAAAGCAGCCTGGAGCAGCTCCATGCCCACATCCCCCTGGGCAGGGCTGGGACCCTCCGTGCTCTGCCAAACCCAAGGCTTCACCATCTCCTGGGGCTGCTTTGGGTGTACAGAGGAGGAGGAGGAGGGACACCTTCCTCCCCAGGGCAGAGCTGGGTGACCCTGGCACAGGCCTGGCTGGGTTATTGATGGAACCAGGCTGCCCATCCATAACTCTCCATGCCAGCCCAGCCAAGTGCTCCTTCCCAGGGCCCCATAAATAATAATAACTGCCGAGCTCTGGGCTGATTCCCCATGTGAGGTTCCTTTCCATTAGAGCACTCTCTAGTAATTGCTTTTCATTTACCTTTTTTCAGGGGTCTTCTTAGCATTGTATCTAAATCAATATTGTAGTTAAAACAAAAATATTTCACAAAAGCCACAAAGCAGTAAAAACAGGGAAGCAATTACAGGAAACCTTCGAGCATTAGCACTGAAAAGGAAATAAAAGAATAAAAGCTTTCAAACACCCATTTGAAACATTTACAAAAACATTTCAGTGCAGTAAATGACTTTTTGGAGCGTTCCCCTCTGGGTGGGCCACAGAGTTTGTGCTTCACAGTTTCAGTGCCCGCTGGGATGAAACACCTCAGGCACTGAGAGCTCTGAACTCTGCTCTGGACACAGGGACAGTACCCAGGGAATGGCTGGAACTGGGCCAGGGCAGGCTCAGGATGGATTTTGGGAGAAGGTTCTTCCCCCAGAGGGTGCTGGGCACTGCCCCGAGGCTGCCAGAGCTCCAGGGGCTTTGGGAAACTCCCTCAGGGATGCACAGGGGGGATTGTTGGGGTGTCTGTGCAGGGCCAGGGGCTGGATTTCAATCATCCTTGTGGGTCCCTTCCAGCTCAGGATATTCCATGATTCTGTGATTATTTCTTCCACATTTCTGCCCTCACTGTCTCCCTCCCCACACATCCCTGAGCTTTGGGCTCACACCTTCCTCCAGCAAGATTCCAATGGAGCCCAACCCTGTGCCTTGTGTCATCTGCCTGTTTGTCTCTGATCTCAGCCCAAACCCAGCCATCCCTGGGTGTCACCCACCTGCAGAGTGATCCTCAGGCAGAGCCTCAGCACCACATCTCCCCTCCTGACACACAACAGAGGCCCAAGGCAAGGCGAGTGCCTCTCAGTGAAGCCCTATCCAATTACCCAATCAAGCAAAGAGAGGGAGCAAACACACAGGGAATAGATGGGGCTGGTGATGGCTTGAGAAGTCAGTCTGTTTGTCTACTAATTATTTAATGTACGAGACAATTCCAATCCTTAACCCCCTTGATCCTGGGAGTTGCTTTGCTGTTAAGTATGGGAGTCAGGCAGCGCGCTGCTCATTAGCATTGAGCACCCGGAGCTCGGGATTAGCCAGCGTTGAAGTTGGGAATTAAAAATGAACAGGAGTCAGACAGCAAATCCATCATCCTGGAGGAAGATGTCAGCTCTGGATATCCCAGCCATTATCATAATTGCCAGCCATCTCCAGCCATAAGTGCACATCCAGCACTGAGGGGCTCCTCCTGCCCCCAGGGCGGATCTGCTGCCTGGCCCTTCCCTGGGACAAGGTCACGGCTCTTTTGGGGGAGTTCTGGTGCAGGTGTCACCTCTTCTGTGGGACAAGGTGATGGCTGTTTTGGGGAAGTTCTGGTGCAGGTGTCACCTCTTCTCCAGGAGAAGGTGATGGCCTCTTTTGGGGAAGTTCTGGTGTAGATGTCATCTCTTCTCCAGAAGAAGGTCATTACTGTTTTGTTAAGTCCTGGTGCAGGTGTCACCTCTTCTGTAAGAGAAGGTCATGGCTGTTTTGGGGAAGTCCTGGTGCAGATGTCACCTTGATGGGGACCCTATGTCCCCAGCACAGATGATCACAGCCCAAATATGCCCAGACAGGCATGGAGAGAAAGGAGCTGTCAGCTCCACAAGTGATCACAGGATCATGGAAAGCTCAAAAATCCCTCACCATGTCCAGCGATTCCCCCAGCACTGCCATGGTCACCACCAAACCATGTCCCCAAGTGCCATATCCACGCCAGGATAGTGACAGCACCCCTGCCCTGGGCAGCTGTTCAGAGCCTGATCAGTCTCTGGAGAAATTGTTCCTAGGATGGGGCTGCTGGGAGCCCCCAGCTCCCCTCTCCCCACAGCCAGGGGAGCAGCAGGGTGTGGGAAGGCAGCACCACCTCACCCTGCTCAGCGGGGCCAGGGCAGTGTGGCCTCCTCCCAGCTCCAGAGGGTCCCAGCTCGCTGGGTTTGGAGGCACAGCTTAGGCTCCTGTGTGGCAGCATGTATGAAACCATCAGATCCCGGCTCTGTTTTATTAAAGCCAGCATGGGGTTTGTATGAGGGGAGATAATTGCAGAAGAAAAGGTCGCTGTTATCTGTGCTGGGCTGCCAGGGATGGCCAGAGCTGTTTATTGCCTTGTGCCTCGGCTGATCCACACCCAGCAGCCCAGGGCAGCTCAAGCACTGCCTGAGACTCTGCTCACCTGCTCACAGCTATTTTATCCCTCCAGCTCCCAAAGATCCTGCACAGCAACATTGCCACGTCCTGGGCACCCAGGTGCCTTTGCCAAGCCCTCCCGACGGTTCTTGGCCAGTGCCCACGGGAGATTTTGCTCATCCTGTTCTAACTTTAGCAGCTAAATGAAAACCACAAGTCTCTTCTTTGATTTATGATCCCCCAAACTCGGTGGGCTCCCCAGCAAAGCTTGCTAGAGGGGAAGGAAAGAGTCATGGGGTGCCTTGTTGTGTTTTCACTGTCACCCACCAGCAAAGTCCTCCAGAGAGGGCACATTTTGGGCACATTTCCTGCCTTTCCCGTGGGATCTCGCCCTGATGTGGTGCAGTAAGGAGCACTTGTTCTTCCCTGGCCACGCTTTTTTCCTGTGGCTCAGTGACTGGAGATCCATGCCAGCCCCTCTGTCCCTCTGTCCCTCCCCAGATCCGGCTGTTCCCCTTTTCTGCCTCCCCACGCAGGGCTGCAGCCCAGCCCTGAGAGCTGCCTGCTCTAGGGAGGTTCTTCCCTCAGCCCCGGCTCCCTGCACGCTCCCTTTTCTCCTCCTGCGCTGCCACCAGGTGAAAATTGATTTGCAGTGAACTGGTGCCCCGCCAGCGCCTGATTCATCCATTCACTGCTCACGCTCACAAACCATCGTGCTCCGAGCCTGGAGCTCCAGCAGGGCTGAGGACGCGCTGCCACCTCCCCCGGCAGGGCTGGCGAAGAGTCCCAGCTCCGGGGAGCAGCAGGGAGCCAGCGGCACAAGGGGGAAATTGGGAACCAAAACCCAGTGAGTGAGGGACCAGGGAGGGAGGAAAAGGAGCTCAACGGATCTGCAGCACAGAAAGGTGGAAAGCTCCAGCCTTGGGAGATCACGGTCCAGTCCGAAAATGTGGGAATTAACAGCACTGTTACTGTCACTGATGGATGTAGAATTGCTGGAAGTCACCAAGCAGCATCCCTGGATTTACCACAGCATGGTTTGGGTTGGATGGGACCTTAAAGCTTATCCAATTCCACTCCTGCCAGGGCAGGAACAGTTCCCACTGTCCCAAGGTGTTCCAAGTCCCATCCAACCTGGCCTTGGGCACTGCCAGGGATCCAGGGGCAGCCACAGCAAATCTGGGCACCCTGTGCCAGGGCCTGCCCACCCTCCCAGGGAACAATTCCTGCCCAAAATCCCATCCATCGCTGCCCTCTGGCAGTGGGAAGCCATTCCCTGTGTCCTGTCCCTCCATGCCTTGTCCCCAGTCCCTCTCCAGCTCTCCTGGAGCCCCTTTGGGCACTGGAATGAGCTCTGAGCTCTCCCTGGAGCTTTCTCCCAATGCTCCTGCCCATCCATTCCCACCCAGCAGCCCCTCCTCCTCCAGGGCCACCATCACCCACCTCCCTCAAGCTCATCTGGGGACACCCAAAGTCTAAAGGACATGAAAGCACTCAGAGGCAGAACAGGGTGCAAGATCCACTGGGCTTTCACTGAGAGCATCCCTTGGCTGTGGAAGCTGGAGCCCAGAACCTGGAGAGGACAGGATGGAGAATGATGCTCTGGAGGGAGGCAAGGGATGGGAACCCAATAATCCATCATGGAACAGCTCCTCCAGCCCTCCTGGAGGATGGAGCAGCCCCATCCCCACTCCCTGGCACTCCATCAGTGCAGACCAGCTCTATTTCACATGAATCTTAGATAATTAAAGTAAAGCAAAAAAATGTGCCTCTGATTAGTTAATATACCCTCACTGCTCTGCAAAAAAAAAAAAAAAAGAAAAAGAAATAGTCCCTCAACAGGCCTGTTCCAAATAATAATTCAAGTTCTTTCGAAAGCAGGTCAGCAGCGCTGAGTAATAAGTTCATTATAATCTAATAAAGTTCATTAGTCCTTGAGAAGTCTGAAATGCAAGAGCAGCGCTACCAACAAAATCATCCTCTGGCAAGATCATTCCTGGGTAGGGACAAAAAGGGCTCTGAGATAAAGAGGAGCAAAAATAGGCAGGAGGAATTTGAACGAGGAGAAGACATTGCAGGGAGAATTGGAAATACCTGAAGTACATCCAGAGAGCTGCAATAAAAGTGCTGGGGCCTCACACATGAAAGGTAAAAGCAGCTATTAATAGTGGGGCAGTGCGGACGGCAGCTCGGCCCTGGCCGCACGGGCAAAGAAAAATCCCTGCACGAGTGATAATAAAAGCCCTTAATTCAATGTCAGCGGGGGCCGGGCTTGAAGGAAAAACGGGAGGAGAGGCGTGATTCAGCTGCCAGCCGCACGGGGACATCTGTATGCAGGTCCCTGCCTGCTCCTATCGCTCCTGCAAAGTCAACAGGAGGCAGCGAGGAAGGAAAGCAAACAAATTAATGGGAGGCGCTCTCAGCTGGCAACAACCTTGGGCACGGGGCACCTGTGGGCAGCCACCCCATGGATGTGCCCTGCAGGATGGGTCCTGCAGGTGTCTGAGCTTTGGGAGAGCTCCTGTGCAGGGAAATGGGGCCACGGGAAAGCTGGGAATGACAATCCCAGGGGCAGCAGCGGCCGTGGGGTCGCTGGCTACTGTGTAAGCGTGGCTTGTTGTCCTGCTTTTCCTGCGCCCAGACGAAGCAGGGAAGGGGGATTGGGCTGCAAATCTGATTTCTTGGCCGGCTGGGAGGCAGCTCTGAGGCAGCTCCCTAGAGGGCAGCGATGCTGGGACAGGCAGAGCCACCAGAGCCACTGCGGGGGACAGGGGCAGCACGGCTGCTCACAGCCCGGGCAGGCATCCCGCGGATCTGCAGGAATAAATCCCACTAATGAGAGCCAGGACAGTGCAGACACAAATAAGAGGGCCAGGAGGATGTGTCCTTTACTGCAGGTTTTGTGGGTGGCCCGCTGGGACTCGGCGCTCTGCAGAAAAATTGCAGTTTTGTCCGAATTTTGGCATTTCAGCAGAGAGAAACTGGGGAGTGGTGCTGATGGAGAGAGGGCTCCAAGGGCAGAGGCCCATCCTGGGGGCAGTGCCCTGGTACCCAAATGCTTCCTAAAGCCTTCCTGCCTGTGTGGAGCCCCAGGGGAAGAGCCTGGTGCTGCTGCCACCCCGTGAGGAGTGGCAATAGGGCCATGAGAATGCTGCTCCTTCCCCTGCTCTGCCTTGTTCTGGTCTTTGTCCTCAGGGAAACGGGATCAGACACTGAGAAGAAGAACAGCACCAATTTCTCCAGCACATATTGGGTCATTTTTTTCTCTTTCCGCCCCAAAACGACAGCTATTGCCGCCCTCAAGGCCACCCAGACTGTGGCCAAACAGGGTTATGAAAGCTCTCTTTCCTTGAGGGGAGCAGGGATAAGGGGGTGGTGTTAAAACAAATACTTCACTTGAGACTTCATGTTTCAAGCCCTTAAAAATGTTTTTCCTTCTTTTTCTAGTGGAAGGCCAACACTCCTTAAAGAAATAATTGTTTGTGGTTATGGACAGCTTTTTGTCGGTGTTTAACTTGACCCATAGGTTCATCCCTCACCTGCTGCCACAACCATGGGACACGAGGTACCCCAAGACAAAGCAAAGCCATGATTCCAGCAGTGAGCAGGAAAAATCCAAGCAACAGCCCCAGGGCAGCACAGCAGGACCTGCTGCCACCTCCCGGGCAGGACGGAGCTGCTGCGGGGTGAGGAAAGACAGCCAAATGTGGTGCCCAAAGAGCTGCTCTGAGCCCTGAGAGACACAAACCCCCTGAACAGCTGGCAGGAGTTATTGAGGAGCCTGTGTGAGTGCAGGCAGAGCCTGGTGCAGCGTCGGTGCCCACTGGGGATGCCGAGGCACTAAGAAAAGCCTCAGCTTCTACAGGGAGTGTCGGGAGGTGATTTATGGGCAGTGCCGGGCGGGAGGACTGGCCAGGCACACCCCCTCCTGCTCCAGCTCCAGCTCTGTGCTGCACCAGGCTGCCCTTGCTGAGCACTGAAGGGCAGAGGGAATGAAGAGCTGCAGCCCCTTCTCCTGGCATTGCCCACCTCTCCCACCGCCCCAGGCCACAGCAGCCCCTGGAGCACCTGGGAATGAGCTCTGCACCACCCCGGGCACTGCTGCACAAATACTGACTCCCTGCAAGGAGAAACTCCACGGTATTGGCTCCAGGGGGATCTTAGAGCTCTTCCAGCCCTAAAGGGGCTCCAGGAGAGCTGGAGAGGGACTGGGGACAAGGCATGGAGGGACAGGACACAGGGAATGGCTCCCACTGCCAGAGGGCAGCGATGGATGGGAGATTGGGCAGGAATTGTTCCCTGGGAGGGTGGGCAGGCCCTGGCACAGGGTGCCAGAGAAGCTGTGGCTGCCCCTGGATCCCTGGCAGTGCCCAAGGCCAGGCTGGACACTGGGACTTGGAACATCCTGGGACAGTGGGAGGTGGAAGTGATTTTCTACCACCATGGCAGGGGGTGGAACAAGTTGAGTTTCAAGTCCCTTCCAACCCAAAGCTTTCTGAGATCCTGTGGATGTCACCACCAGACCCTTCAGTGAGCAACGTTTCTCTGTTGGGGCCACTCTGCGCCCTCTGGGCCAGCCCTGGGATGTTCAGTGCTGAGGATGCAGCATCAGCCTCTGCTCCCCACCCGGGGTAATTTGTCTCAATCAGCCACAGCAGAGAAAAATAAAGATCTGAAGGCAGAACACCACAATCTATCCAAAGTACAGGAGAACATATTGGGAAAGAGCTTGAGGTAATGAACTTGGAGATTGATTCTCTTAACCAGAGCTGTGATGGGCTGCAAATTAAAGCCGGAGGGATGGGGGAAAGGCTGGGATTATCAGAATTTTGTGAAGCTGAGCAAAAGCATGAATCTGCAGAGAAAAACTTAATGATAATTAAGGATAATGTTTGAGAGTCTGATTTCAGGGACACTATGTAAATTCAAAATAATTCCAGAGGAACAAGCTGTATTTCCTCAGAGGCAGCCCAGCACCCCTAGCTGGTACACAGTTGTCTTTGGGACTCAAGGGAGAAGGGAGAATGCATTTCTCTGTTGTTTCCTGCAGTCTAGATACATTACTAGGAGTCAGAAAAATTCAGAGTTAACAGTTTTCTGGTAGAAATTAGTTATTTGTCAAAACTGGGAAGCTCCACAGGGATTTTGATCAGTTAAGCTGGAAACCAGGCAGGGTTAGGACTGCCCTTGGAACAGATTCCCCAGGCTCCCACAGCCCACAGAGCCTGGGCAGAACTTTATGCCCCTCCAGGGAGTGAAATGGGTTTTTTCCCAAGTTGGAACCAATCTAAAATCTAGAATAAAAGAGCCCAGAGGGCACAGAGGCCTTCAGAGACACCTGCACCAGAGCAGCTCCCGAGACAGCACACCTGCCACAGCCCCACTGCTTGACAAGTGATGCAAAACCTGCTCCAAATTGCTCAGCAAATGATGTTAGGGGGCAAACACAGCTTATTCCAACCCAAATATAGCTCCAGACTGCATGAATCAAGTCGAGTTAAAAGAGAAGGACATGTAAAGGTCCGGGAGCAGGATCTGAGGAGGAGGGGATGGGAGATCAGCTCGGTGGGGAACCGTCCCGCCTTTGAAGGCTACAGGGGTTTGGGCTTTGACTGCAGAAGGGTGAGGACTTCACAGGGGTCTATAAACAGATCTGAGGCAGCTCCCCGGGGAGTGTGGACAGCCCAGGCTCCATCCTGAGCTCACCCCAGGCAGTGTTTGAGGGGCAGGCAGGAGCCAGCCCCGTGTCTGAGCCAGCAGAAGCAGCTCCTGCACCCCCACCCCACTGCAGAGTAGGGCAGGCACTGCCCAGAGCCCACCTGGGCTGTTCCTGCTGCTTTGCCACCACCAAGGATCCTGTTCAAGGTGCCAATATCTGTGCCCATTTTCCAGCAAGGATCACAGAACGGTTTCGGCAGGAGGGCACCTTGAATCAGGGACAGGGATGGCACCAGCAGGTCAGGCTGCACAGGGGCCCAGAACCACCTTGCACCTCTCAGGCCAGGGACACCCCACAGGCAGCACCTGCCCCAGGATGGGGAACTCTCTGGTTTGCTCAGCACTGGGCGGGCACAGCTGCGATTGCTCAGCCAGGAGGTGCAGATGGACCCAGGTCAGAGCAGAGCTGGGGACAAACACCCTGGGGCTGTGAGGAGCTGCAGAAATTGCTGTGGGGAGGAGCTGCCTTCCCTGGGCTGCTCAGCCACGTTTGAGAGGGGATTTTCAAGGCTGGGATGTGCTCCTGCCCCAGCAACTGCAGGTGAAATAGGTTTCTTTAGAGGCTTTGAGAAAGCACACATTCAAATTTCCCATCGATCCTTCAAGCTGGAGAGGTTTGGCCAAGTCCCCATTAGGATCATTTGCTACTCCAGTAATAAGAGGGATGTATGCAGAAGCAGATTTCCATGTGACATTACAATACTGGCAGAAATCCTTGCGCATTTAGAGCAGAAAAAAAAGTGTTTCCAGTTGATATCTCAGAGAGAACTGGCACAAGCCCTGCAACAAAAGTACCTCCAGCTGGTGCGAGGTGGCTGTGCCAGGAGGACTTGCAGGTCCTGTTCTACCTTGTGTGGCAGGGGCCGCGGCTGCCCCGTGAGCAGGACAGATGTGGCACGTCACATCAGATCAGCACAGAGCTCAGAGCACTCAGCAGCCCTGCCCCAGCACTGACCCACAGCACAACTGAGCACCAACCCCAGCAGTGGCTCCACTGCTGTCCCCTCGGAGGTCCCTCCCTGTCCCCAGGACACACAGCTGGGCACAGACAGCAACCTTTACCCCCAAGTCCTTCTCCTCCAAGAGCCACCAAGGGGATGCTGCTCTTCCCAGGCCTTCCTTTGTTTATTTGCTGTTTAAAGGCAGTGTGAGGGTTGAGAGCACAGCTTTTCCAGCACTTTTGTCCTTGCCTGTTGGTGGGCAGGAGTGACTCTGTGCACCAGGCAGGAAGAGCAAGGCTGTCCCAGGCTATCAGGAATCCCAAGCAGATGCCTCTTGCCAGGCCTGACCATGAAGGACAGAGAGAGGAGGAGGAGAAGCTGGTCCCACCATGGGGACACAAGGCAAGAAAGGCCCTGCACCCCTGCAAGGTCAGGAATGTTGTTCAGGCAGTGAGCCCCTCCTCACTCAGCACTGAAACAATCCCTTGCTTTAGAGCTCCTGGCACAGAGGTAACACTTGGCCTCAGATCGCCTTTTAAATTCCTCACACTCTTTGATTTTCTGCTTTCTGTGTCCAGGGCCAAAATTGACCTCATGCATCACAAGCCTCTGGTTTGTGCTGCCCAGCAGCACCTTCCCTGCTCCCTGCTGCACCTGGCTGGAGCTACTTAGCATATTTCTTTTGATCTGGGTTTTTCAAAGAGCTGTGCGAGTTTTTCAAATCCTAACGCAAGTTCAAGACCCACAGAGCAATATTTGAAGCAGACAGGCTGCTGGAGGAATCCCAGAAACACAGAATGGTTTGGGTTGGAAGGGACCTTAGAGATGATCTCGTTCCACCCCTCTGTCATGGGCAGGGACACCACAGTGGGTTCCTGCAGGGGGAGCAGGGCTTTGCTGGCACTGCCTGACTGGGCACCCACTGCTGGCACTGCGGTTGTGCATTTTCTGTGCTGGGGGATGCAGTGCCTGGCAGAGGCTGCTGTGCAGGTGGGGCAGAGCCTGGGGCTGGGGATGGATGTCCTGCCTTGCTCTGTGTGGTGCAGACCACTGAACACCACGGTCTGCACCCCACCTCTGTCCCCAACCCCAGCTTGTCACCCTCTACATCCTAATTTACACGCAGCGCTTTCCAGAGTTGAAAACAGTGAAGAAAAACAGCTCTGGGAGCAGGAGTGAGTGTGGGAGTTGGATTGGAAGTCGGGGATGGTGTCAGCACTCACAGCTCTGCTGTGACTGCGGCACAACAAGGTCCCCTCTGAAGGGCAGATGTCCCCAGCCAGCCAAGGGCTGGGCACTGACCGGACCCCTGGGCCTTTCTGGGCTCCAGAGGCTTCCTGTAGCACAGGGCAGGAGCTTTCCAGGTGTGGGGAGCAGCCCTGGACATGAGCCTGGCAGTTCCCTCACCCACTGCTCCCTGTGCCCACCAGCACCACTTCAGGGACTGTCACCAGCTCAGTGAGCCCAGGAACTGGGACCAGCCTGATCCTCCCTCCTGGAGCAGGGCCAGGGCCTGGGGCTGAGGAAGGGCCTGGAGCATCTCCGTGCCCAGGAAAGGCTGAGGGAGCTGGGGCTGCTCAGCCTGGAGAGAGACACAGCTGAGAGGGACCCTCAGCCCTGGGTGACCCTGAGTGTCCCTGTCTATCCCTGAGTGTCCCTGTCCATCCCTGTCCGTTCCTGTCCATCCCTGTCCATCCCAGTCCGTCCCTGCCCATCCCTGAGTGTACCTGTCCATCCCTGTCCATGCCTGTCCGTCCCTGCCCATCCCTGTCCATCCCTGTCCATCCCTGTCCATCCCTGTCTGTCCCTGTCTGTCCCTGTCCATCCCTGTCTGTCCCTGTCCGTCCCTGCTGTCCCTGTCCGTCCCTGCTGTCCCTGTGTCAGGAGGGTCAGGGGCAGGGCCAGGCTCTGCTCCAGGGCCCAGCAGTGGCACCAGAGGAACGGGCAGGGCCTGAGCCCAGGAACTGCCCCTGCACAGGAGGTAGAACTCCAGGCTCCCCAAGGAGGTTCATCAGCCCCAAGCTCCAGGGTTTGTTACCCAGTAGAAAATGCCACAGGAAAATGGGTTGACTTTCCTTAATCCCTAGTGAACACAGAGCCCCCGCCTTGGGTTCCAGGGGAAGGACACTCGTGCCCACAGGCTCCTGCCCATCCAAGGGAACCTGCTGTCCCTTCCCTGATGCACAGCATTGTCGTGTTGCTATGAGAAAAGTGTTAAAAATAACTTGGCTACCAGGATGGAGTGTTGGGATGGATGCAGAACAATCCCATGGGTTTTGTGCTCTCTCCATCACCATTTCCTCTGTGGGACACCAGCTCCAGCTCATGGATAAGTTCCCTGTGCCCTGTCCAACCCTTGTTCCTGGCTTCACGTCCCTGCAGGGTCCATCCCAGCGACCCCACAAACTCCTGATGTGTGGCTTGGCAGAAATGCTTCTGCAGACACAAGGCAGAGTGGGAGCAGGAGGCAGAGCCGTGCTGCAGGGCTGTGCCGATGCCAGAGCCAGCTCTGTGCAGTGAGGTGACAGGGCTGCACATCCCACTCTGCCTCCCCAGCCCCGGCCTGGGGCTGCACGTGCTGGGTGTGCAGAGGGGATTCACGGGAGCCACGAGCTCAGGTACCCCCTGCAAACAGCCCAGGGCTTTGCACAGCTCCCCTGCAGCAGAGCAGAGCTGAGGCTCGTGCCCAGCTCCTCTGAGTGCAGAGGAGGGACCAGAGCAGCAGCTGTGGATTCACAGTGGGGATGCAGTGAACCTGCTCGTGTCAAGCCCGGCACCTCGAGGTCCTATCAGGAGATAATAATTTCACTTGGCATTGTCTGGAGGTGAACAGAGCCAAGGTTCTGCAGAGGCTGTGACAATGTCAGCACCAGAGGCAGGGTTTTCCAAAACACCCAGGAGATGCAGGGATGAACCTGCCATGGCTTTCCAGGATACCCCTGAGCCCCAGCCAGATGCACGAGCAATCATCTGGCACACCCAGCCACACAACCCCAGCTGCTGCTGCACGAGCCCTTTCCCCAGCCCTGCTCCATCCCCGGGCCCAGCCAGACCCCAAACTCCATAACATGCCTCTGCCCCACATTCCTGAGACATATCCCTGAAGTCAGGACATGGCAGAGGACACAGTGCTGGTGACAGCCCCAGGGGAGGCTGCCAGGCATTCACACAGACCCCTGTCCATATTTACCTGCTCTCCCTCTGGAGCCTCCTCCAGCACCACCTGAATCCTAATCAGGGATCAGCCTCTTCAGAGGGGCTCCACGCACCTCTGGGGGGCTTCTCTGGGCCACAAAGGCACTGCCTCAGATATCAGGGGAGCAGATTTGTTGCTAAATATGAGCTTTTTATTGCAACCAAGAGAAGGAGCCAGGAACTGGGGCAAAAAGGAGCCCCTGGCCCAGGGCACAGCAGCAGCATTGCTCCATCCCAGCACTGCTCCATCCCAGCACTGCTGCATCCCTTTGCCTGCTGCATCCCAGCTCAGCTGCATCCCTTTGCCTGCTGCATCCCAGCACTGCTGCATCCCAGCACTGCTGCATCCCAGC
>JAHLSL010000176.1:1034972-1055258 GCA_025920805.1 Petroica traversi | reverse complement strand
CCAGGCTGGAGCTCAGCAGTGTCTGTGCCAGGCTGGAGCTCAGCAGTCCCAGCGCTCCACACGCACGGACAGCGATCTCCCCCGGAGTCCTCGATGTGCCACGGGTGGGAGCGGCCCCGGGGATGCTCCTCTTGCCCGGCTCGGGCTGGGACAGCTCCACTGGCTCTGTCACCTCCCGCTCCGCGGGTGTTAGTGGCCCTCGGCAGCGGGGATCCCGCAGGGATGGATGCGATCCAGCGGGGAAAGCCAGGGGGCCGTGCCCGAGCGCTGTCCCAGCGCAGGTTTGTGCGAACAGCATCCCCGCCCTGCCGGTGCCCCGAGCCCCGCGGGACCCCCGGCCCCGTGTCCTGCCTTGGCACTTTGCTGTCCCCGTGGCCACACAGCCAGCGCTGGGCTACCCAGCCCCGTGTGCACTGGCCATGGCCCGGTGTCCCTGGGCCCAGAAGGTGCCACTGGGGTAGGGACAATGAAGGATGGGGATGGTGAGGGTGGGCTGGGTGTCACCCCACAGAACCCCTGATCCCAAGGGCACCCCAAGAAACCTGGTAATGGTTCAGGGCCCGTGGGAAGCCCAGGTTGGGCAGCAGGAGCAGGCACAGCTCCTGTGGTCCCTGGAGCTGCAGCTGCTGCTGCAGGGGTGGCAGGGCTGGAAGGCACACCGTGGTGAGCAACAGGAATTTCCTCTATATATCGATTATAGAGAAATAGAATCCTTCTTTTTTAATACAGAAATATATATATAGATATGTCTATCATTACGTATTTCAATAGAAATATATAGATTATATAGAAATATATATCCATCCCTAGTTCTTCCCTGGGAGGGTGAGGAGGCCCTGGCAGAGCAGCTGTGGCTGCCCCTGGAACCCTGGCAGTGCCCAAGGCCAGGCTGGACAGGGCTTGGAGCAGCCTGGAATAGAGGAAGGGATGGAATGAGTTGAGCTTTAAGGTCCCTTCCACCCCAAACCAGTCTATGATTATTTGATACAATGCTTCCATAATCTAGAAATACATATAAAATACTCTCTTTCTCAGGGGTTTCTGAGCTGGTCTGTGGACTATTGGAGAACGTGCCCAGCTCACACCAAGGGGAAGGGGGAGCCCAGCCAAAGGCCAGGCCACCCTGAGGGTCCCGGGGAGCTCCCCCTGTGTCCCCAGCCCACCTGGCACACGGCCAGGGCCTTTCCTCCTGGCTCTTTCACTCCCAGCACAGCAGGAGGAGCCGATCCTGAGCCAGGGCTAATTGGGAGGCACATGAGAGCCTGAGTCAGGGAGCTGCTCCCAGCACAGCACAGCTTCACCCTCCCGCCGGACAAGGCACGCTCCCCTAAATCCATTGCTGGGATTTTATTTGCAAGCCTGTCATGCGGCTGAAAAGCTTCTGAAGCTGTTTGGACAGTGCCCTGCAGGGGAATTTAGCTGAAGAGCTGCTTCCTCTGAGGCAGCACCTTCATCCCCATCTCTGTGATCAGATCAGCGCTGAGGCTCAGAGTTCATCCTGGTGTCACCCAAAGCCTCCTCACAGGACACCCCGAGTGCTGCTGACTCTGCTGCCTGCACAGGGCAGGGATGGGTGGCTGTTCCCCAACCAGCTCCATCCAGGAATCCCCAGGGCACTGCTGAGTGGAGTCTCCCATCAAACCAAGCCTTGCTGTCATTTATATCAGTCTGAGTTCAGAGCCCACCCAGATTTTGGCCCCGTGTTAACTTGTGTAAGCACAGCTCCGAAATTCACCCTTTCCACGGTGTTTGGAGAGGTGATTTCTCCAAGCAAAAGCCCAGCAGTCTCCTGAAAAGCTCAGGCACGTTGCTGGCCAGAGCTCTGTGCCTGAGTCCCCCCAAGGCCAGCATAGGGCAGAGCTCTCCTGACTCAGAGCTGTCGGCTCCACTCAAGTGATCAAGAGAGGAGCTGCCCCGAGCTGCTCGGGGAACAGGAGATGCTGCAGGAGGCAAGAGGTCTGGGCAACATCAGAGGAGAGGCAATGGCAGCCTGGAGACTGGGATCAGGCGTCTGGGCTGCTGAGAGGCTTTCCTCCAGCTGAGACAGAAGGAACTTCTCCAGCTCCAACAGGAGCTGCTGGCCATGGAGTAACCTCCCCGCGCGTGTCAGACCTGGCAGAACATCACACAGTTCGTGGGCTGAGCTGGCTGTGGCAGCACCCGAATGAAAAGGCTAATTAATTACCACTCTGGGTCACTGGCAGGGCTGCTCCCTCCTGTGGGTGGAGGCACAGAGCTGCTGGAAGCCACGGCTGAGTCTCAAAACCTCTCCTAGAGCCCAAAGTCCCGCTCCAAGCTGCCAGAGGTGGCCCCCACGGGGGGTGACAAGCTGGTCGGTGCCTGCCTGTCAGGGACAGTCACTCCCTGGGGCCAGGAGTCAGTCATTCAAACACGGGCCAGGAGCTGTGGCTTTTCCAGCTCTGTGCATCACACATGGCTCAGAGGAGCCTCAGAGGAGTCCTCTGCCAGGTCCACCTCAGCATCTTCTGGGCTTCTCCCAGCCGAGCACAAGCCAGGCCAGCAGAACCCATCTCCTTCACCGAGAGCAGGAAAATAGCCCAGATCTATTTAAAAGCATTTAAAGCCTGAGCTAAGCCCCAAACTATCCATTTCCTTAAACAGGCTGCTTGGAAGAGCTCCAGCTGGGCCATTAGCTCAGGTAAGTTCTCCACCACCCAGCCATGTCACTTTTCTGCTTCATAAAAAGAAATACATTCAAAATATGTATTTACTCCTGAAATTGGCTTCAGCAGCACTGAGCATCCCTGGAGTGATGAGTTTCGCTCCACACACCCAGCTGCTTTCTGTGAAAAAGCTTATTTTAAGTTAAGATAATCAGCTGAGCAGGGCTTGGTTAGCCCTTGTGTCCCTCACCGTGGCTGGCAGCAGCAGCAGAGGGAACATCCTGAGTGTATCCAGTCCTGGCCCTCTCCTACCTGAAAGGATTTCTTCAGGTCACACAGCCAAGCTAAAAACAGCCAGGCGAGGTGAGATCCAGCCTTTTCTGCATTCTCTGCATGAATGCCACAGGCAGAGCCCTCAGGGAAGGGTGAGCATCACTCCGTGCCCAGTTTTGCACTGATTTCTGCCTGGGGTGCCCCAAGGAACTCAGCATTGCTCTCTGAGGTGCCCTCTGAGCCCATCTCTTTCCCCAGCTCCCTGCCCACCTTCCAAGGTCTGTTCATCTCTGTTTCACACTGGGACAGAGGTGGGGTGAGAACAGCTGCTCATTCTGTGGGACCCTCTGGAGCCACGTGAGGCTGTGGCACTTCCAGAGGCTCCCGGTGGGCACAGCAGAACTGCAGCCCTTGCTGGACCTGCTTGCCGGGCTCCAGGCTCATTCCCACCCCACTGAGGGAAGAGGCAGTGCTGGGAACCAGTGGTATCCTGCTGAAGCAGCAAAACAAACTGCAGCTCCCCACTGGCACTTCCAGGGCTGCCATGGATGAGGTCTCCCGGGGTGATGTGGGGTGGTGGATTCACTGTGACCCCAGGCTGGAGGAGATCTGCAGTCCAGGTGCACTGTGGGGCTGGTGGCTTCACTGTGACTCCAGGATGGAGATCTGCAGCCCAGGGGTGATGTGGGGCTGGTGTCCTCACTGTGACAAATCTCCTGGGATGTAGATTTGCAGCCCAGGGGTGATGTTGGGTGCTGGTTTCATGGTGACCCTGGGCTGGAGGAGATTTGCAGCCAGGGCTGAGGTTCGGCTCCTCCTTTTCCTCCTCAGTGTCTCCTGCTCTGTTCACCCATGAAACAGGGCCTCCCCTCACCCTGCTGAGGGCCTGGGGCCAGGGAGCACCACCCAGGGCATCTCCTTGTCACTGAGGCCACCAAGAGCATCACTTGGGGCTCAGCAGGAGCGATGTGTGTCAGACCCAGAGTGTGTTTGTGCACATGGGGACCGTGCACAGGGCCTGGGCTGCAGGAGCAGCTTCCTCCTCCCTCTCTGCCCCCTGCAGCAGTTTTACCAATCTCTGTGAGGAGCCTGCACCCCTCGGGAGCAGGTTTTGCTGGCATGGAACTCCCACGAGGGTTCTCGCTGCAGTTTGTACCCTGGGATCATCTCGGAACTGCGGGGCTTTCCAGGAGAGGCGGTGTCACCAAGCCTGGCGTGGCTTCAGCACATTTCATAGGTGGCAAAGATCTTCCAGGGAGCCTGGGAAGCGTAAGGGATGCTCATCGGCCCAGCAAGGCTGAGATCTGATAAAGGCCAGGGCTCAGGCTGATAAACCCCCAAGTTAACAGGCGAAAAAGATGCGATTAGTGGCCGATTGTGTGCAGGCAAAGAGCCCAGCCCGACAGAAATAATCTGCTTAGGAGGGGAGTGCCACCACCATGCCCAGCTCCCCGAGAGGAGGTTCTGAGGAGAGTCACTCTGGCAGGGCTGATTTTGGGCCGGTGCTTTAGCTGGGAGAGAGGTGTCCCCTCCAGGGGGGGTGGCTGCAGTGTCCCCTCCCGCTCTGCCCTGTCTGCTGCAGGGGAACCAGCAAGAGCCCATTCCCAACAAAATGACAGCCCAGGGAGCAGCAGTGATTCATGCTGAGGATGACTCACAAAATCTCACGGAGCCACAGCTTTTTTTGGCTTGGGGACAGAGGCAAAGGCCATCTCTGCCCTTGGAGGGGCTTGTGGCTCTTCCCACTGTTGTACCTTGGGACAGCCTTTCCCAGTCTGGGCCCTGCCCTATCCAGCAGGGATGCCCAAAACTGAGCTTTCCCTTTTAGTCGTGCTGATGAAATGAGCGTTTTCCACTGAAAATGACTTTTTAAAGGGTGTAAGTAACATGGCCAACATGCCAGGGGTGGTGGCAATGCTCATGATAATTCCTTGGCCATTGAGGCAGGCAGCTGGCCCAGAGCATCCCCTTTTCTCCAGCAGAGATGCTGGAAGGAGAGCCCATTTCAGCAGAGGAAACACAACAATTAAATATCCCTCTCCTCTGGGTTAAACCACGGAGCAGATTTCTGCTGCTGGTGGAAAGGAATAGGAGACAAAATGAGATCAAACATCCAGATCCCACTCAGCTGTGGGATTCCTGAGGGCTGCGCAGATCAGCCCCATCCCCTGGAGCCTGTCCCCAAGCTCTGTGTGGGGACACAGCCACACACACTGACCTCGAGGGACAGAGGTGGAAGGGACAGCCAGCAGCCCCCTCCAGCACAGCCCCTGGGCTAGCACAGCCATCGCTGGTGGCTCTCTGCAGCCAAGCCCCAGCCTGGATGAACAGTGATGGAGCTGTGAGGAGCTTCTCACTTTGCGGCAGATTTTCCCACCCCTTTGTCATAAGAAACTTCATTGCAGACTCAAAAAAATCATTTACAAACAAGAAACTTTTGACCTTGCCATTGGGCAGGAATTTTTCCTCCTGCTTTGCTCAGCCCACTGAGCACCCAGGGTTATTTCATGGCCTCTCCTGGTACCACTGTGAATAATTTCCTTCCAAGGGCATAACAGGACGGGCTTCGTGTGAGCTTCTCCTCCACTTCCCTTTATGTAGTGGTTCATCTTCTGGAAATGTGGAGAGCCATGGTGAATTCCTGGCAGGGCACAGGGATTTGTCTGGGGCAGGCAGTGATGAAGCAGCTGAGGAGCTTCCTGCACAGAGAAGCTGCAGCTGCACTGGAGAATAACGAGAGCATCCACTTGTTTAGAAGAGGTGTATTAAGATCTTTTGCCCTGTTAAGTCCGAGAGCTGCACTGTGGATTAAGCAGAGACATTTGCACCTTTCATTTAATAAGGGCATATCTGGGCATCTGACCCTCCTTCATTATTAAATACCAGGCTCTTATTAGAAGCCAAGAAAGGAAAAATGTGGTTTTTTCTTTATTTTAGCAGTTATTTCCTTCTCTCCTGCATACTCCTCCTGCTCTGATACCAGGGTTTGCTGGAGGACACATGGTGTGGGCACATCTTCATCCAGTGCCACCAAAGGACCATAATGGAGGAGACTCCTCTTTTAGGAATGGCAAATTTATAATTTTGCCACAAAATTAACACCAAACCACCCATTTCCCCTAAAACACTGTGAAGCCTTGTGAAAGGGAAGCCAAGCTTGTTCAGAAGCAGCTCCCACTGCCAGCACTGTCCCCAGGGCACGTCCCAGGGGGCCAGCAGGGGTTTGCAAACCCCCCCAGCAGGGAGGGTTCTCCTCCTTCATCCTCACCCCAAAACTGTACTGCTCTCTTCCTGGCTGCTCTGCTGGGCTGGAAGCAGCTCCTGTTGTGACGCTGAAGCCCAATTTGGTGGGACGTGGCCAGCTCAGCCAATGTCCCCAGCCACCCACAGGGCTTGTGCCACCGTCCCCTCCTGCGCGGCAGCCTGAAAAGCGCTGGGCCAGCGTTGCTATTCAGTGCTGCCTATTTATATCCCGAGAGGGAGATGAGGACCAGCCGTGCAGCTGAGCCAGCCCCTGCGAGCGGGGGATATTTTTAAGCTCTGGTTTTGAAAAGGTTGGTAATGAACCCACAGCTTTGCTCAGCAGCAGCTGCACCGCTCCCCAGCCTCTGGCCCGGCCCCTTGTCCCTCCCCGGGGGTCAGGACCCCCATCCCGGCCCGGGGGCTGCTCCAGGGCAGGTGTGTTGGTGCTGGGCTCTGGGCAGGGCGGGCAGGGCACAGCTGGGCCCTGGCACAGCCCTGGTGGCTGCAGTCCCCGAGCCTGGCCCAGCTCCGGCCTCTCGGAGCCGGCTTTGTCCTCCCGACGGCCCAGAGGCTGCAGGCAGCAATTACAGCCCGCTGCTAATTGCACTCCAGTTAGCATTTGCTGCCGTTTGGGCACAGCAAGCAGGACACACGGGCCCTTTGGCCAGAAGGTCCGGCAGCTCTGCTGTGACAGCTCTCCCACTGCAGATCCTGCTGGTCCCTGCTCCCCGCACAGCCCCTGGCCAGGATGGCCTTGGGGATCAGTGTCCCCTTTGGGCATCACTGTCCCCTTTGGGCATCACTGTCCCCTTTGGGCATCACTGTCCCCTTGGGGGATTGCTGTCCCCTTTGGGGATTGCTGTCCCCTTTAAGGATCACTGTCCTCTTTGAAGATCACTGCCCCCTTTGAAGATCACTGTCTCCTTTGGGGATCACTGTCCCCTTTGAGCATCACTGTCCCTTTTGGGGATTGCTGTCCCCTTTGGGGATCGCTGTCCCTTTTGGGGATCGCTGTCCCCTTTGGGGATTGCTGTCCCCTTTAAGGATCACTGTCCCCTTTGAAGATCACTGTCTCCTTTGGGGATCACTGTCCCCTTTGAAGATCACTGTCTCCTTTGGGGATCACTGTCCCCTTTGGGCATCATTGTCCCTTTTGGGGATCACTGTCCTCTTTGGGGGACCCCCATTGCCCTTGGGGGCATCCCAGCTGTGCCAGCTGCTTCCCAAAGAGCCCTGTGCTGTCCTGAGGCTCCTCGCTGGCAAAGGGAGGGAAGGGGATGCTGAGTCCTGCAAATCTGAACCCATCTCTTGCACTTGGGGAACCTCCTGGAGAGGAATGGGGCAGGGAACAGCACCCCGGAAAAGCCAGACCTCAGCTGTTTTGTGTCCCAGATCCATGGTCTGGGGCTAACCCAGCGGGAACTGAGACCAACCAAAAATCCCAGCTGGGCAGGCTGGGAGCCTGGGCAGGGGGCTGGTGGACAGCAAGCTGGGAGCCCTCCTTGAGGACACGCTGGCAGGGCGAGAGGGGGACCCACCAAAGCAGAGCCTTGCTCCCCAGCCAGCCACTTTGCCATCTGTGTGATTTGTTTCCATTTCCCTGACTTTTTTTTATCCGAAGCCAGGTGGGTCTGAGCCTCTGGGCCGGGAATAGCTGGGGGCTGCCGCAGCTCTTCTCTCTCCATTACCTTTCTTATTGAGTTGTCTCTCACACCGCTCACGGCAGCAAAACACGCCACGGGCATATTAAGGATTCTCCATGCAAAACTGATAAGCTGAAGCTTCATTATTATCCCGCCAAGTGATTATCTTTCCTTGATGAAGCCTCATATTTGCCCAATTTCAGATGGAAACCTTCCCCTTTTCAATTTGAGACTAATTCATTTCTTGACTCCTGGTTACAGTGCAAGATATCACAAACACTCCCTGGCTCTGATTTATATCGTTAGGAATCATTTACTTGCAATTAAAATGAGCCTTCAGGGCTTTTGCAAACAAGGCGGATTAGCCAACGGTAAAACATTTGCTTTTTGTAAACAGCAGCTTCAGGCTATGAAACAGTCTGGGAGGGGAGGGAACCAGCCAGGGCTGCCCCAGGGCTGTGGGTGGAGGAGAACCGGAGGGGACCTTTCCAATTTCCCCTGAACCCAGCAGAAATCCCCTGGGGCGCTGGGTGCATCCCCGGGCTCAGCCCCAGGGAGTCCTGGCACAACGGTGTCCCCAGAACTCTCAGCATCCCCATCTCCCACCACTTCCCCTCCTGCTTTGGGAAGTGTTTGGGGTGATGGAGCTCTCCCTGCACCTCTCAGGGCTTGTTCCCCACTGCTTGTGAGCCCCTGAAAGGGTCTGGATGAGTCCCCACGTGAAGATCCCAGGAATTCGGGATCTGAATGCTGCAGCACAAGCCTCCAGTGGAGATGTCACCTAGCAGCGTACTCATAATTAAGATAATTAACAATAGGATCATGTAATTGGCAAACTCTCCTGCTCTTACAGCTGTTCCAGGCCCTGAGCAACAAGAAGACAAACAACCCTCTTAAAACATTAACTTGGCCAAATCCTGGGCATCGAGGATGGAAAGAGTCCAAATCCCAGTGTGGAGAGCAGCACGCTGGGCATTTCCAGGAGCTAATGAGGAGCTGAGGCAGGTTCAGAGAGGTGCTGGGCAGCCTCTCTGTCCCCATGCCTGCTACCCAAGCGCTTGGCATCAGCTGGTGAGGGGGTGTCAGACCTCAACCACTTGGAGAGCACCCAAAAAGAAGGTCTTAAACCCTCTAGAGTGTAAAATAGCACAATGCAAATGCTTAAAAAGCTTCATCCCTGCTAAAAACCCGAGATAAACCATGGCAAGACACCACTCTGCTGGTGGGAGGTGGCTCTTGCCCTGATTTCTCAGGAGGTGGGGACTGAGGGGCTCTCACCCCTCCTGAATCTACTTCCCTTGAAGGAGGCAACCTGGAATAGAGCCAGAAGCCCCCGGGGAAGATCTCGTGGGCAGCAGGGTTAGCACGGCCCTGGGTGAGCTGAGGTCACTGCTCTAAAGGCAGCTCTCTCCTCCTGAAGACCTCTGAGCAGGACACGAATTCCCTCCAGTTATCAGCTGCGGCTCCCTGTGATTACACGGAGAATTTATTGGGTGACTGGATAATTTGAACCTATAGAGTTATTAATTATGACCTTAATCTGATCATCGCTTTGTTCCATTTTTAATTAGCTTAGTAAAACTGTAGTCGTTTAACTTGGTAATATACTTGCTTAAGTGCACGTCTGATTGCATATCCTTTTTATATCCATCAGAAGCACTTGGGACTGCCTCACTCCATCTAACTGCAACCTGGGGCATGAACTCTGAGCAAGCCTCGAGTAATATTAAGTTTACAAGCAGGCTGAGTGGGCTGAGTGCTCCCCTACACCTGCATGACAGCAGGAGGAGGGTGTGGATGAAGTGCCCCAGCACCACGCAAAAAACGGGAATTTGAACTCCAGGGGCTGTGCAATCAAGACTCAGCCTTTCTGTGGGCAGCACAAGGAGGTTTTGGAGAGCACAAAGGCAGGTGTTTCAGTGCCCCAGTGCAGAGGGGGCTCTGCACCAAGGTAGATGCACAGCTTGGAATTATCTGCTCCCAATGATCTCAGTGGTGCTCACAGCTTGGAGTTATCTCTCCCAAAGATCTCAGTGGTGCTCACAGCTTGGAGTTATCTGCTCCCAAAGATCTCAGTGGTGCTCACAGGAAGGTTTCGTCCTTGCAAGGGAGGCACAGCAGAGGGTGTGGGGCTGGGCAGACTGAGCTGCTTGTCAGACCTGCCAACAGTGAGACATCCCCAGCTGCACCAGCCAGCTGGGCAGCAGGGCTCAGGTTTTGTAGCCTTTGGTGCTGACAGCTGAGGACTCATTTATGGTCCAGGGGCTGAGGTTTCTCTGCTCTGGGGTCTTGCTGCCTTCCCAGCACTTCTGGGTTACTCAAGGCAAATAATTTCCTTGGTTTTCCCGTCTGTAAGGATGGTGCTGGCTGCCACTGCCCTTTGAGGGCCGTGGATTTGAAGTGTTCCTACTGGAAGGGCTTTACTATTGCTCTTCCCAACTTCCCTATTTCAGATTTCCACAGGGTTTTGGATAGCTTCTGCAAATGAACAGAGATACTGTGGGGATCTGTCCTAAAAATATACGCTGCTGCTCTGCACCACGAGGTACCTGGTACACCATCCCCCTGGGATCAGCCTTAGTGCTCAGGGGAGGTGCTGGGGACAAAGGCGTGCCACAGATGGGATTTTTATTTGGAATATCAGCACAAGGAAGCGTCAGTAGTTCAGTGCACAGCTGCGTTTTCCCATTCCTCCCTCATGATTGTGTTGCTGGCCCTTGCACGAACAAGGGGTCCCTGGCTCTGACTGGGGGCCAGGTGTGCCCAGGGTCCCAAAATCACACTGCAATCACCCCGGCACCTGAGGTGCCAGCACTGTCAGGCACGAGGGTGTTAATGAAATAGAACCACTTCACGGCCATGCTTTCTACTTTTCCCCACTTTATTACTTAATTCACAGCAGGGCAGTTCCACATCCATCCTCCCGGGATTGGATGCAATCAGAACTGTGTTTAATCACCTGTCTCATTAATCCCCAACATTCCGTGTGCCAGCCTCGCTTACGGGGCTGTGCAGGAAGGTAGCACTGAGGTGAGAAGGAATTAAACAGCTTTATCCTCATTGAAGGCCAAGCCACCAGCTCCTCAGCAGCCAAATGCTCCAACTTTTACTGGTTTCACTGAATGGTGTGGCCCAAAGTCTTCTGAGTGCCTGAAAGAAGGACAGAGGCTGTGGAGCTCTCAGGGATAGGCCAAGGTTGGTCTCAGGGCCTTTCATACAGGTCCTCTTGTGGCACCGTTGTCCTTAACCCCTGGGAGATGTTGGCACCTGGCTGGGAATCCAGGTGGATCCCCAAGTTATCAGGGGTGGTTTCCTGCAGATTGGAAGTCTCCTTTACAGGTGGGACCAGCTCCTGCTTGCTACAGAGGCTGCAGCTCCTCCGGCCAGGGCTGCAGGGGGAAGGATGCGGCTGCAGAGGATTGCCATGGTTACAGGACTTTCCTCATCACCTTTGAGGTTTTTAACCATGAAGCAGCTGAGTACAAGGGATTTCAGACCCCTCCTGACGCCCGTGCTCCCAGGACAGGAGAATGAATGAGGTCTGTTCCCCATGAGGGAGCAGGAAGAAGGGGACCCCGGGTGGTGGTTCTCTCCTTCTGGACAAAATTACACAAGTGAGGGTACTTTATTGAGCTCCAAACCATCATTGTCCACATCATTGTCCCCATGCTCCTGCATGTCCATGAGCACCAGTGGGGAACTCAGGAAGGGAGAAAGGCCCTTCACATTCTGTTCTAAAGCCACAGAAAATCCTTCCATTCCTCCTCCAGCAGCCATGTGACCCTTGATGTCTTTACATGCTCCGGTCTCTCATTTTTGCTTTCCTTTTCATTTCCTCTTGCTGCTCCTCCTGTGGAGTGTGACTGAGTGCAGGTTGAGTGTCTTCCTCCACCAGGCAGGGACCCACAGGGCTCCCCATGCCAGGCCCTTGGCAAGCAGCAGCTCTTCCAAAACACAGGGAGAGAAAAACAAAAGCAAGTTTAGGCAGACAGTCCCCCTCTAGAGGAACTCCCACAGGTTCCCTCCTAAAATCTGGTAATTGCCCAAAGCATCCCTTTTAACACAACATCTGTGAGTCTGCAAAACCTGTCCTTTCCCCCTGGACTGCCAGGAGAAGCCTGTGCTTAAGGAACCACCTAATTGGTGATAATTAACACCCAGGCAGGACAGCAACAGTTGGGACACCTCAGGGTTGTCATGATTTGGGTTTGACCATGTCCCTGGGTGAACTGGCTCTGCTTTGGGGTGCTGGCACCCTGCTTTCAGCCACTACTTTTTGCTCCTTGTTCCTCATGCCCCTGTGCAGGTCTCACAACTCCCAGGCATTGTGCAAGCAGTGGGTGATGGGGACCAGCACGTTCTTCCCCAGCAGAACAAATAAGGTTATTTTTTTTCCCCAGCATTTCAGCTATAAATAATTGAGCATTTTAAAACTCCATTTCTGCCACAAGACTCTGGAGGAAAGGGTTCCGATTTGGTATACAGATATATTTTTAAGCAGTGAGAGATTGATTTGTGCTGCTCCTGCCTGGCTGACACCTGCATTCGGTCACCTCGGAAAAGCTCAGCCTGCTCCTGCAAAGAGGAAAAATTGCAGGGGAGACAGAGGTGCTCCAGTTCTGCCTGTGGCACTTGAGAGTTGCTGCTCTGGGGCAGCTGCAGGATTGTCTGCCCAGGTCATCCCAGAGCAGAGCAAATGTCGAGGGTGGCCAAAGCTGGGGTTGGGAGGGAGACCTCAGCAGGGACCTGTCCATGGGAAGGGGCTCACCGTGCCCCAGGAATGGGCCCTCACCCCCCAGGAATGGCCCACATCCCCTTGGAATGAGCCCTCATCCCCCAGGAATGGCCCCCATCCCCCAGGAATGAGCCCCCATCCCCCAGGAAAGGCCCACATCCCCCTGGTGGGCACAGAGCAGCCCCCACACACAGTTCAGGGTTTCTCTGTGTATTACGTGGCTGGTTTCCAGGGAGGAATAACATCTCAGAGCCTCAAGGCCTTTTAACTGGCTCTTCCTGTTATTGCTTTCTGAAAATAACAATAGTGGGAGGTTTATGTTCCTTCTCCTTTTTTTTCTTAATTCCATCCTTTCAGTGATCTTACAATTGCTTAAGTGGAGCTTTCCCTGATGCGTTGTCAGAGTAAACTGTGTGGCAGAATCACAGGCAGCTGAATTAGTGCTGGTTTGTGCTGCTCTCGAGCATGTGCAGCAATTATTAATTCTCTTGTGCCTACGTGGGTGGAGTGGAATCCTTCCACCCGCTCCCAGCTCTCCAGTTCTCTCCATGCTCTGGATGGCACCAAGATCTGTCCAAGGTACAGCAGGAGCTCTTGGGGTGACCTCAGGTGCCTGACATGGTGCCTGCAGTGTCCTACTCAGAGCAATGTCACCTCTGGGCACTGTCACCAGGCTGGAGAGCAGAAACATGCTAAAATTGCCCATACATTCCCAGAAAGATCTTCCTTCTTTTTATCTAATGTGGCCATCCACAGGAGATGAGTGAGAGCCTTTTTTCTGGGAAGCTGAGTCTCTCTGTTCTGCCCACGCCTCAGAGCCACGTAAATAAGCTGAGGCAGCTCCTCATCCCCAGACTGGAATTCCCTTAAATTTGCTTACACCATTGGGCAGAGTGGGTTAAGCAGAGAAAGGACAGGAGAAGGCACATTTATGTCCTTGAAAGAGAAAGCCAGGGCAAGGCTACTGCTGTCCTCATCATCACCCACCATGGCTGGACAGATCCTGACGGAGAGGTGAGGTGGAGTTTCACATTTCTTCCTCCATGTCAAGTGTGCAGAAATAAATCCTCATTGCTCAGAGGCCTGGGAAAGCCCCAGACACACCGTGTAGGAGACATCACTGAACCCAGCAGGGTGCTTCATAAGTCAGAGCTCTCTCTTCCCCTCTCACATAAGAAAGAGCAGAGATCAGCAGAAAAAAGTTGCTGGGTGTGATGTTCCTGCTCTTGCTACAATGCCACAGGAGGTGGGATTTTATCATGGTTGAAAGGGATCCTGCTGAAAGGATTAATTCACATCTTGTTAGGAAATGCTGCGCCATCCTTCCCCTGCCCCAGGGTACAGACACTCAGAGTGGCCACTTGTCCATGTGGACAAGCTCAAAGATGGGGAGGAAAAGTGGGTTTTCCTTGATGACTTTCCTCCCGGTAATCTCAGCTGTATTTGTAAGGGCAGCAGACACCACAGCCCCAGACAAAAGTCTGCTTTTCAAGCAATCATGTCCCTTTCTATAATAAATGCTGCCAACTCCCAGAAGTGATAGCTCACAAACAATCTGGGAGAGGACAACGGGAATGCTCTTTGAGGTGCTGTGCAGAATAGATCATCCACTGTACAGCAACAAATCAAATTTAGGGAGAAAGAATTTGGAAACAAATTACCAGCAAGATATTTCAAGCTGGCAGCAATTTGGAGCAACTTAGGCCTGTCTGGTAAGAACTGTATTCCTTTTATTTCCCTGTCAATAGCAGCTACCTTATAAGATTGGTTTCTCATTGATAATTCTGTCTGGAACAGAAACTCCTGAGTACACTTAAGTTGATAACTCTCTCTTTGATCACATTTCAGTAGTAATGCTGTTCACCTTGACGACAGAATTTCTCCCTTTGGATGAAGCTTCATTGCCTAAAAAGCCATGTTGGGTGTGGGATTTCCAGGCTCGGGGTGCACTGCAAACAGTGCTTGGACAGGGCTGGGAAGGGAGATGAGCTTGGGGCAGGAGCTACAGGGGTTGGAAACACAGATGAGCTCTGCCTCAGTTTCCCTGAAACTACAACACTATGGAAACTGCTTGTAGGTGTTTGCCTTTATGGGAGAGGGGTAATTAATATCTGCTACTGACACCTCCTTTAAATGCTGACATGTGCAGGATTAAGGGAGTTTCTCCACACACCTCGGTGTGCCTGGAGGAGCAGCGTGGAGCTCGGCACGGCTTTGGAGTTCAGGAGCATCCAGGGAAGGGAACTCCAGGAAAGGTGCAGCCACAGGCTCCGTGTGCCCCCAGCCCTGCCCGCAGCCTGGCACGGGGGGCAGGCGCAGCTCCGGGGCCGGGACTGATCCCATCCTGCACGCAGGGAATGAGTGGTTCCAGTACTGGCACTGTACTGGGGACTCACCCCGCGCTGACCGCGGTGCTCCGTGTGTTAATTACGGAGAGAGGTCATTAATGCCCATCAGCAGGCGGGGAGGGGACAGGACTCGCAGGGAGGAATGTGTTGGGGATAGGCTGGAATGCAGCAGTGCTGACATGCCCGGAGCAGGAGAGACATAAAAAGAGTGCGCTAGCCTGTAATTTCCCTGCAATTTCTCCTCGGGAAGTAATGAAAGTTTACGACTAGTCGTGGCAATACCCGTGTCTGTCTTCCAGAAAGAGGTAGATAAAAATAGTTTAGAATCACGCTGAGGAAAAGAGAAATTTGACATTCCTTTGAAAACCCTTTGTGGCCAAGCGTTCCCAGCCCACTTTGGCCAAGTACTCGGTAAGAGGGATGCCAGCTGTGGCTGACAGTCCTTTTGTTTGCACTCATGCAAGCCAGACCCTGCTCATCTGCTGAGCAGAGTGATTGGACTTGTTTAATCTTTTGAAATAAAAGATAGTGATTTGTGCTGCTTCAGCAAAGCCCTGGTTCCCCTCGGGGGCTGTGTCAGCCTTGGGACAGGAGGGCTTTTTCCTCCTGGTTTTCTCCACTGCCCCAGTCGCTGCTTGGGGCTGGTTTTGACCTTGCTGAAGCCTCACACGGTCCTGCTGAGCTTTCAGGGAACGTGCAAGGGTTTGGTGTTCTGGATGCAGGGTCAGATGCTGTCGGCATGGGATTTGTTTCCTCCACTGGCTTCTACTTTGTGTCTAATATTTGGGAATAACTTACTTACCAGGAGGCAGTAATTTCAACCCTTGATCCAATGATGGTTTAAATTTGTAGCTTAAGTCGTGACCCTCCAGCACCCCAAATTAAAATCACCCAGTACTTGTTTTGCACTGCATCCCCCCTGAATAACAAAAGCAATCTACAATGTTATTTACTCAAGCAGTGCCTTAGAAACGAAAATCTTTTTTTCTGTTCTCCATAGATATGAAACATTCAGTGACATAACAGAGGCTGCATTTAAAATTAAGAACCTCTTTCTCCTGTGCCCTTGGCTAAGTTCGCACAGTCTCACCTCCACAGGAGCCACATTTCAATGGTGCTGTACACCCCTTAGTTTTTACAGCATTTTTGGATCTTTCCAGATGGAAAGTGCCATGGAAATGTAAAACCTTATTAATTAAAGGCTGAAATAGATGCAGTGTGTGGAGGTCAGTGACTCATGCAGGAGGATTCTCAGGCTTCTGCTATGCATTGCCTCGGGGCGCTTTTTTGAATGTTCCCTTCTCCGGGGCTATGACAGTTTATTACACAAAGGCTCTGTGAACCTGGAGGTGAATGCAAACTACTCGGGCTAGGAACAGCAACCGGTGAACCCAGTTCACGCTGAGCCTTTTGGGGTGGTGTAATTTCTCCACCTTGCAGTTTGTGCCTGTTCTTTCAGGCAGCACAGGCATGTGCTGTAGTGTGTGAGCAGGGGCATGCTGCTCTTGGCCATGCTGGTGTTATCCATCGCTTCTCTTTCTGCAGGCTCCAGGAGTACTTGATATTATTTCACTTAGGATCCAGGGGCTTCTTGATTGTGAACCGGGGCATGTTTCCAGCAGAGGTTCCCGCGGAGAGGTGGCAGTGGTGGTGGGCACAGCCCCAGCACTGGGAGCACCGTGGCTGCGGCTCCCAGAGAGCCAGTGCTGACCCCAGAGGCTCTGCAGCACCAGCTGGGTCTGACCCCCTGCGCTGCCAGCGGTGCCAGGGAGCCCCGGGGTAGCTGCAGTTGTGCTGTAAATCCCTTCTCCTCCAAACGCAGGCTTGTTTTACCCAGGTGGGTGTTGTAGTTCCAGCTCAGGCTGTGCACCTGCAGTCCCCACAAAAGCACCACCTACCAGCATTTCCAGAGTCCCGAGGCACTGCATCGCCCCAGGACACTGGGATTTGATGTCTGGCTGTGCAGATGCTCATTCCTTACTTAGATTTTGTGAGACAATCCCAGTTCTTTATGTATGTGAGCCCTGAAAAGGAATGGTGATGCCTCGAGCTGCATGGAATGCTGAGCTGAATACGGGGGAGCCCCCAGCTTACAAGACCCTCATTTTGTCACTTTGCTACACTGCTGACTTCATCAGAGCCCCCAGTCCGCGAGGGAGGCTGCATTTTGGGGTGACCCCCCCACAGCAAAACTCACTGGCTGCGAGTCCCTGCCCCGCTCCTGCAGCCCAGGGACAGGAGGTGATAGGGCTGTGCCCGGTGACTGCTGCTCACAGTCACACAGCTGGTGGCACAGCACGGCTGCCCCAGGCTGTCCCCACCGCCCAGCGTGACATCAGCCTCAACCCGCTGCTCTTTGAACCCGGAGACTCCTTTAGAGAATTTTGAGTTTCCTGCTGCCAATTCAGCCCCTCCACCAGGAACCTCAGCTTGCCATTGCCACACACTACATATTTTCCTCCTTCTTTTATTTTCCTTCCTTCTCTCATCCCTCTCAATCCCCTCATCATCTCCTGCCCCAGCAGTCCCGTCTTTGAAACTGACGGGAGAGGTGCAATGTTTACTTCTCGCAAATAACAAAACGAAACCACTTTAAAAAAACAACCCAAACCCACAGAGACCAAACAAACATTTTGAAATGGAGCACAAATGGATGTATGGAGCTACAACTTTCCTTCAACAACTTTGTTACAGAAATAGAAAATCCAGTTGCAGCTGAAGCACATCGCTTAAAGCCTGTGCACACCGGGCCTGGCAGACAGTGGAGCTGCAGCAGGTGCTACACAAACCAGCCCCTTCCCACACAGAGCCAGCCCAGGCTTTACAGGAAAGCACAGCTTCCCTGCTGTGGCTACACCCACACGGTGTCTCCAGGTGGCCCTGGCCAGGGACTGCCCTTGTGCGCACAGCCGAGGGGCAGGGACAGGATGGCAGCAGAGTGCAGCCGCCAGCTCCACTCTGCTCTGCTGCACCTTGGGGTGTCCTCCCAGGTCACACCCAGAGCTTTGGTTGATTTTACACCAGCAACCTCCCCACGCTTTCAGTGCGGCCGCCTCACCTCCCTCTCCCTGTCCTCTCTCCTGGCTTATGCTGGGTTTCCACATGGTGAAAAAAAGGGCAAGAAAAACATTTTTAAAACCACCAGGAAAACTGGATTACAAAACCACAAACACAGTTGCGGGAAGATTTGAGGTCAAGCAGCAGACTTGTAACTCATTTCAGAAAATGCATTAGATTTCAAGCTGCCAATGGCATGGACTGGATGGGAGGTGGGAGCTGCTGTTGCTGGGTGCCTGTCTGAACACCCCCCTGCATTTCAGTCTTGTTGACAGAGCCCAGTGCTGTGATTCAGAGAGAGCTGTTAATTAAGAGACAAAGTCCAATCTCAAGCTAGCTGGCTCTATTTTTACATAATTTTATGTTTTGTTTGCTGAGCCTTTTAACTCGCTCCATGAACCAACAGAGCTGCCAGCTGATCTCCTACTTCTCCCTTCACTTTTCAGTGGTGCAGTGCAGAACATGCGATTCTCTACAACTCCAGGCCTTCTACTTCTGAATATGTAGATTTAAAAAGGAATTTTATTTTTTTAATCTAACATTTTGTCCCGGAAGGACGTGAGGCACACAGAACTGCTGAATGTGGAAGCCACCACAGGAGGCCAAGAGATGATATTAAAAGGAGTAATGAAAGAAAGCAAACTACTGATGTGTAAACTCTATTTTTACTAAGAGTATGCTACAGACCAGGAATGAGTAGTTCGGATCCCTGGTGCAACTGACACCAAATATTAATGATTTGATATAAGCAGGAAATAAAAAGAATTTTAAAAAATGTATTTTCTGAGTGTTTCCATAGGAGAGTCTGTTTGTTAAGGCACAGAAGACCTGTATTTTTTTCATAACCTGTATCTCAGTCAGTACCATAATTACAGATCTCACGTTCTTTGGATTAATTTCACTCACTGACAAGGCTGGGCTCTTGATCCCTATTCTCTTTCTGGATTATAAAACAGTACTCTGTTTACTTCCTTTTCTTGGATCCCTTTCTTGGATTAAACCTGCAGGAAGGAAAAATGCAATCTAATTCGCTGCAGAACATGGTGTTCCTGTAGGAAAGGCTTGCAGGAATACGGCAAAGATGGGAAACACAGCCCTGCAAACCCAATTGAACTGGGATCTGGAGGGAAGTCACAGTCCTGCCCACAGTGTGGTCACCTGTGCAGTGACACTGACCTCGGGCCAGCTCCCTCAGCTCAGTAACACATCTTGAATTAATGGGTACCTTGAATGAGTCTCCCTTGTAGGTTACCCAATCTCGCTATTTTCTGCTTAATATCAAAGGATGGAGTGTGTAGATTCAGGAATCTCAGAAGTGCTGGCAAATGAGTCACGAAATGTATTAAATTTATTCAGTTGTCTTAACAATCCAGTACAAGTGTAAGTTCTGTGGAGAGATTTGTATTAAAAACCATCTCAAAACACACCACGGAAAGTCCCACAGTAATTTGTTGCAGAGTAAAAACAATCGCTCTCTCTCAACAGGCTCACTGCGACTTCTCAAAGAAAACTTTGAAACAAATTACCACATAAAGACAAGTTTCTCTGCCTGCAGACCTGCCTCTGCAGGTCAAGGTTGGGTTCCCAAAACTTCCCTCTCTTCTTAGAGGGGCTCTGGTGGCCCTGGCTGTAAGACTGAGGTTTCCTCTCTCCTGTAGTCTTGTTATTAGAGACATTTGTCTGAAAACAAGGCTTTCCCAAAAAGCAGTAGCTCTCAGGAGGGTGAAAATATCCAGGTTTTCAAAACAAAACACCAACTCACAAACCTGAGGTGAACTCAGCTGTAACTTTCCCTGTCTCCTTTAAATCCCTGCATCCATCACCTCGCCTCTCTCCAAAGACCCTCGGAGGGGGGGGGGCAAGGCCAGATTTTGACCTCGAATTTGTTGATTCTGTATCAAAAGTGGCATCCTAAGAGCCTGGGTTGGGGTGTGCAGTGGGGGGCTGTGAGGGGAGGCTGCCCCTCGGCCCATGGAGCGAGGGAACGAGGGGGACAGGCTCTGCTGTGGGGACCTGGGGCTTTTTAGGGCGCCCTGCCCAGGGGGCTGGGAGTTTTTAGAGAGCCCTGGCCAGGGTGAGAGAGATCTCGCCCATCCCTGCCCGGGCCCTAAGGGTTTTTAGGGTGCCCTGCTCAGGTTGAGGGTGTGCCGCCCTATCCTGTCCGGTGTGAGGGAGATGCCCTGCCCGGCGTGAGGGGCTCCAGCCCTACCCTGTCCGGGGTGAGGGAGGTGCTTTGCGCGGCGTGAGGGGGTCCGGTCGTGTCCTGTCTGGGGTGAGGGGGGTGCCCTGCCCGGGGTGAGGGGGCCCGGCCCTTCCCTGCCCTATCCTGGGTGAGGGGCTCCCGCCGGTCGCTGCCCGGTGTG
>JAHLSL010000176.1:1003636-1034572 GCA_025920805.1 Petroica traversi | reverse complement strand
AGCCCTCGCCGCCGCCCCGGCCGTGCTGCTGATCCCGTACACGAACAGCCGGGAGCAGCCCGCGGCCCCGCCTGGCTCCGCCACGTTTTCTGACACCCACCGCTAATCCCCTCCTATGCTGGAAGGCGAGAGCCTCTCCTCCGCTGACAGAAAGTTTCGTGCTACTTTTCCTAGACTAAAAGTAGGGAGAGCGCCTCCGCTCCTGCGTTATGAGCGAGCCCTGTGTGTGCTGCCTGTGGCCGTGGGGTCCCTGGGCAGCGTGGCTCACCGGGCTTCATTCATTACTCACGCCAGTTCAAAACACCTGAATGCTTTCTGGTCGAAAGTTGCCAGGAAAGCGCGTGTTCCAGTTCTGCTAAGTGAAGAATCGAATGCGATCAGGGCGCGGTTCCCTGCCTTTCTGCCCTTGGCCTGCCGGCGCTGCCCGGGAGGTGTTTTCTGGCGAGGGTCATCGATCGCTCTCTCGCCCGGCTGGGCTGCGAGCCCCATGACCGTGTCCTCAGCCCGGCTTTCGGGGCTGTGTCTGGGCTATCTGTATTGAACTAGTCTGGGAGCTGGTTGTTGCCCTTCCCCCTCTGTTCGGCTTTGTCTATTGTTTTTTTGGGATGGGAGTTGTGCAGAAGGTGTTTTCTGGGTGTTTCAGTCACTTGTGCTCGAGTTCCTGGTTTCCTGTGTTTTTCCTGCGCTGGGACTGGGGAGGTGGGAGAGGCTGCAATCTCGCTGGCTACACCAGGCTTTCAAACCAGCTAAAAGCTCTGGGGTTGTTTATTTCAGTTCTGGGTTGGTTTGTGGGCAGGATTGTGTTGATGAAGGTGAAAGCCCAGCTCATTTTACGCTAGGTGCGGTGTTTGCTCTGTCTTGGGGCAGCAAGGCCGCATTAAGTGCTTGGTTGTACTTATTTCACCCTTCTCAATCGAAACGTTTTGTTTCAAAGGACATACTTTGATGTTGAGTCACTGTTCGTCATTTTCAAAGGAACAGTTTCTAAAACATTGCAGAAATGTTTTGACTTTTCTCAGCAGAAACAGACAAAGGTTTAGTAGGTTTTGTTTTTAGAAAGGCTGTGCCCTAACCTTTTCCATAACAAACAATAAGCCTTCAGTCTTTGGGGTTTTTTCAGCCAGCTCTAATAATAGGCCTCTGCATTGGAGATTAAAAGTTTACACAAGGTGGCCGGGGGGGGAGCGCAGTGGGCAGAGATTAGAAATCCAGTGTTCAAATCGATATTTTAAAATACGAATGTAAATACTTTCCTCACTGTGAGTTTTCAGGCTTTGAAACATCAGCATTTCTCTGCTGACACGTGTAAGGACAGACATTAATGTGCAGCTTCTTCATAGGGCTTCTGTTGGCCTGATAAAAGTTAACAGGGAGATGTACTAGAAAAGTAATTTGTGTTTTTTCAGCAGCATGAATATCTTCCTTCTGCAGCTGTAAGATCGAGAAACCGATCTTGCGAAGGAATCCACGTTAGTGGAAATGTTTATGAGCTGGAAATACACTTTAGTGGGACTTCAGGCCTGCCTTGAATTTATATCTGCTGTTACTATTTGATTTCTAAATGACCTTTCTTATGCAGAAATTAGTTACGATCACAATACTCAGTGGCCAAAGCAGCCTGGTCATCACAGGTGGGCAGTGGGGCTGGTCTGGAGCGAAGGCCTTCGTCCTCGTGGTGTTTCTGTTCAGGACTTGCTGGGTTCTGTTTTACTGGCATCTCTCAGCTTTGCTGGACTCTAAAGGAAGCACGATGGATAAAAGAGGGCTGAGTGTCATTTTGTTAGGACAGTGCCTTATGAGAAAGTCAGTCAGCATAATGATGACTCACAGACTGGTTTGGGTTGAAAGAGACCTTAAAGCTCATCTGGTTCTACTCTCCTGCCATGGCCAGGGACACCTTCCTGCCCAAACCCTGCACCTGCTCTGAGCCCTGTCCAACCTGGCCTCGAGTGCTTCCAGGGATGGGGCTTCTGCTGTGCCTTGACTGAACATCACTCAAAATCCTGTGCTGCAGAACTTCAGTGTGTGTGACCTTGAGGAATGGGATCTGTTACTGCTCTGGGAGTTCACCCGAACTGTTCTGCAGCTAATCTGGAATAGCTCCATTCAGTGAGTTTATAGCTTGTGCGTTGGTTAAACAGCGATGCAGCTTCAGAGAAAGTGCAGATGTTTGCTAATTACTACTTTTAACTCCATACTATTTTAATCTGGCAAATGAGATTTAAAATAGAGCTACCACAAAATTGTATGCCAGCACCCTAACTGGATGAGCTCCTCTGGAGACACAAGCACTGGGCTGTGTCACGAAGCAGAACTGGGTGCAGATGGATTTATTGAGGTGAAGGAGTTGCAGGAGGAACACGGTCACTGCAGCTGGAAGTGGGAATGTTCTCCTCCAGTGACTGACACTCCTTATCTGATAGTCACGGTGAGAATGGGTGTAACTGTGATTTCTGGTGTGCAAAAGGTTAGTCCAGACTCTTCTATTGGCAGATCTGATACCTAAATATGATTCATAATTCCTTGTGACTGATGGACTTAAAGAGCCAGCTACCTTTTATCTCAATATGATTACATATTTTTGCTTGTTAATCCCAGATGTACTACAGAAAACATCTGTTAGTCCTTTGATATATGTTTATAAATATCTCTGGTGGTATTAGAGGAGTAACCTTTTTTCCCCATGTTCTGTGAAGTGATAGAAATTATTCAATATACAGATCTAAACTAACACAGTCCACAAAGCAAAGTTCTCCCCCAGTCTGACATTGCCTTCTGTTATAATTTCTCTAATTTACATGACAGCTACTTATTAGTCAGTTAGACTGATTAGGCTTTAATTTCAGGGATCTTTGCCTGTATCCTGGGTTTATCCAGAGCAGTGTGGGCAGCAGGTGGAGGGCAGGGATTCTCCACCTGCAGGGACTACCCACCTGCAGAGCTGCCCCAGCCCTGGCCCAGCACAGGCAGGAGCTGGAGCTGCTGCAGCCAGGCCAGAGGAGGCACCAGGATGATCCCAGGGATGGAGCAGCTTTGCTGGGAGGAAAGGCTGGCACAGCTGGGAATGTTCAGCTGGAGAGGAGAAGCTTTGGGGTGACCTCAGAGCCTCTTCCAGTGCTTAAACGGACTCCAGGAGAGCTGGAGAGGGACTGGGGACAGGGCCTGTAGAACCCAGGACGAGAGGGGATGGCTTCCCACTGCCAGAGGGCAGGGATAAGTGGGATATTGGGAGGAGTTCTTGTCTGTGAGGCCCTGGCACAGGGTGCCCAGATTTGCTGTGGCTGCCCATGGATCTCTGGCAGTGCCCAAGGCCAGGTTGGACAGTGCTTGGAACAGCTTGGCCTGGTGGAAGGTGTCATTGCCCATGGCAGGGATGGAATGAGATAATATTGAGGGTCCCTCCTAACCCAAACCATTCTCTGATAAACTTGGGGATGGAAAAAGCAAAGATGAGGCCAGCTGTAGCTAAAGGAAGAACCATTACCAAGGCAGAGAGTGGAATAGTGCCTGTGAAGCCAGGCTGGAGGCCACTTGGTTCTCTGGCAGCTCTGTTTTGGTGCATGAATGGCACAAGGACAGGAGTGTTGATGTTACAGCCCAAGAGTCAGTGAAACTCCTGGCAGGGAGGGGTTTGGGAGCAAAGCAGACAGGGAGCTGCCTGTGGCAAGTGGGATTGCTTTGGGCATAATGTGAGATCCTCAGCTTGTGGTGTGCTGTTTTTCCCAAAGAACACCCAGTTTCTCAGCAATCAGTGCCCTATTATGGAATAGATCTGCATATGACTGTATATGCTTAAGAGCAGTTTTTGTGTGGAGCTCGTGTTAGGGAGCAAATGAGATTTTGGTACAAATTAGGGTGGAAGAGGCACCATTGGTTCACCCTGTTCTGGAGCAGTCTTCAATATCAGCTTTAAGGAAGAGGGTGAAATGAATGAGCTTAGTAGGTGGATAGGTGCTGAAGGATCAGGAGAAGAAAAAAAAAATTTTTTTTGTTTGCTTGGAAGATAAGTGAAGGAACTGAGGGGAGAGTGTAGGCCCCACAGTTCTGTCATTGCTGTTATTCAGCAAAAGGTCAAAAGGGCATTTAGGTAAATACTAAATTTGTGGCTTTTCATTTGTCAGTAAGAGCCAATGCTGTCAGGAACATGATGGCTTGTGTGGTTTTCCATGCTCCCCCTTCCACTGCTGTTTCCACTCCCCCAACTCAGAGTTTTCATTCACTTTATTCTGGGCACTTGTAGAGATGATAACTATGCAGATCTAGGCTGAGATTCTTTTTCTATGGCTTCTCTGATTGATACAACCTGAACACAGAAGATCCACTTAAATAAATGGTCTGCACATGGCCTGCAGTAGCAATGTAGCTTTACAGAGCCACAAAGGTCAGTTGAATTTTTCATGTAAACAGGGCTGAGCTGTGTGCCTATAAAACGGTGTTTAACCTACATAACACTGAGCAGGTCAGTATTCATCTTAGCAAAGTGCTCTTGAGATCTCCAGCTGAAGCTGTAGGTGGGTAAATGTTTTTTTTAATTGACTGGAATATTGAATTCAGAGCTGGCGTTGTTGAACAGCAGAGGACAGAGCTGTGGTGTGCTCAGAAGCAAGAAGGTGAAAGTGGGTGTGAGTGCAGCTAATCAAGATGTACAAGCTGCCAGTTTTTGCCCTCTTTCATGCAAGTATGTCCTTGTAATGTATACTTGTAAAACTTATCTCTTTTAGCAAGACTTAGAGACCTAGAGAGCCTCGCTGCGCAGTGCTAAGAGTTGCTCCTGGTCCTGGGTAATTCATGATGGGCTGTGGACATGTGTGCAAGTGACACATCCCATATAACTTCACTGACAAACCATACAGTTCATTCCAACCAGTACGTGATGTCCAGGTGTTTGGAGTCTAAGCATCCTCACTCTTCAATTATTTATTCATTTAAAAGGTGAGGAGTTGAACAAGGAACTCTTAAGTGGCACACAGAGAGCTTGATGTGTTCTGGTTGCCATGGCTGAGAGGTCTGTCCTGTCGTGACCCTCGTCAGGAGGGTTTGCTTGTGCTGGTCCTGTCAACTTTTTATTAGTCCAGCCCTTGTCTGAGGCCCTAAGTTACAAGGCCTTCACCTGGTCTTGCCTGAGCTTACTGTTAGCAGCAGCTGAAGGAGGGAATTAAGCAGGAGCTCTACTTTTTGCAGTGTCCTCTGGCTCTTTGATGCCTTTGATGGATGCTCTAGGATGGGGTTTAGTGTCTCCTTCTGGTTCTCTGGTTGTAATTATTGACCCCTGCCACTTTTCTTTTCACTGATCCCTACAATCATTTATCCTCCCTCATATCCTCCCCCACATTTTTCCTGGGTGGTGGCAGTGTGTAAAGCCATCCCTAAAAAGGAAAGCAACAGGCAGGTAGTAAAATGAGCAATAAAACTCTGAGAGAAGAGCAAACAAGAAGCATTGCTTCCCCAGGGTTCTCTGCCAAGGTCCAGCAGTGTAGGAGCTTCCTGTAGCAGGAGTTGGACTGACTGCTCTGACATGTGCCCAGTGGCTGTGGTGGCCAGCGCTGGCAGGAGCCTGTGTGGCTGCTGGCTCTGGCAGTCCTGGCTGCAGGTGCAGAACAGTTCTCCCATCACTGCATTCAGCTGATGACTTCATGGCTTTTAAATTTAGAAGCCTTGTGAGTCAAACGACTTCATACAAGCTACAAGTGAAATGAAAGATACAGAATAATTTTTGAGTGAAAATCAAGAATCTGGTTCGGCTCTATGGGAGGCTCTGGAGTGGTTTAAATTTTGGTATAAAGTATGACTTTGTAGTTCCTGCCACTTCCACTCTTTGGAAGACGTGTTTAATTAGAAACCACTGCCCTTGCAGCTGGAAACACATTTCCTAAGTAACATTAAACACTGCATCCTGAAAGTGGAGTTGTGGGGAAGGCTTTTTGGGCAGTGGGCACAGCCTGTGTTTGTTACTCCATGGCACTTCACTGCTGGTGGAGTCCTCAATCACAGCCCTCTGACTTTGCATGGGTACAGAGAAGAGTGCAGTATGATTGTGAGAGGGGTTTTTTTCCCCCCTCTCTCCTAGCTGGGGGTTAGGGAGAAGAAATTACATAAAATCCAATAAGAGTAGCACAAAAACGGAAACAGTTAGAGGGTTTATTTGTAGCAAAACAGAATAATGCAGATTAGTTGTTCAGGGTTCAAAGCTTATAACCTCAAGGAGAAAAGTTAATTTCTGGTCTTTATGCATCAGTACTTTGGCGTCAGGCGTTCTGAGCTGGTTTACTTAGTTTACAGAATTGGTTAAGACAATTTGAATATGATTATTTGATTAACAGAGTATTATTGTGGGCCTAGGGAAAAGTCAATGGCTGTCAGTGAAAGATGCAGTGTTCAGCAGAACCAGAGGCAAAGTGCTGGTGCAAAGCCAATGGAACAGGATTTTTTAGCTCATCTGGTTTTTGTTCTGTAGGTTTGTCATGTTTCCTGTTCCTGGGGGTGAAAAGAAGGGGTGGAGAGAGAAAAATGTGTCTTTTGTGAGTTGGTTTCTCCTTAGTAAACGGCTGTGTTACTACATTAATTTTTTTTTTTTTTTCCCAGCAAGACCATCCAGGCAGTGACTCCTATTTTTCAAACCTGGCTCCTTCATGTTGCTTTTATGGAATGTGGGTGGGACAGTGACTTTTTTTTTAGCAGAAGTTGCTTTAATTGGTCATCTGTATGTGAAGGCAGTGACTGGAAAGGATTCCTGCCCAGGCAGATCACGGTTAGCTCTGACCCTCATGCACTGTGGTGCACCCTTAGCGAGTTGGTGCTTGACAGGAGGTGGTTATGGCTGTGCAGGAACTCTGGGAAGCTTCCAAAAATTCATCAAACCACTGTGTTTTTATTATTACTTGCTTTGCTCTGCTGGAGAACCTGCAGAGTTCTCATCAGTCAATGCCCCAGTGTTCTAGTGTCTGCAGCCTTGAGGAGTTGGGCTGTCAGAGATCCTGCCTTAGTGCAGGCACTGAGAGGTGCTTCACTCCTCCAAACCATGCTCGTGCATCCCATTCACGTTCACTCTTTCTTCTGGGGTTTGTTTTTGTGACTTCCCCCCCTCCTCTCCCTAATTCATGGCGTGTGTTGGTGGAGCTGCAAGTTGAGAGTTGTCTGAGGGCGTGTGGTGGTGGTGCAATTCTTCCTGTGAGAGGAACTCATTGTTTAGAGCTGAGAGATGTCAGAGGTTGTCCTGAGCATGAAGGGAAAATCTCGGCCTCAGTCACCTGTGGGGTTTGTTACTTTTTTTTCTTTAAAAAAGAACTGCTTTGTAATTCTTAGATAAGACTGACAGTGTTCCTCAAAGTGGGTGACTGCAAAAGGACTTCTGAGGGAGTTTTTGTAGGAAACTTAGAAAACATGTTACTTTGAAGAGTGTTCATGCTAATGTTCTTTGCTTCAGTGGGTGCTTCTAGTAGGTTTTGCAGAAGGAGAAAACCAGGTAAAACTTCTGTCATGTTTTCCATTCTCAAAACACCAGTTTTTATTACGTAGTCCTTAGTTGCTGCTATGCTGAACATGCAGCTGAGAAGGAATATGGTATTTAGTCTCTGATATACAAGGCAGTCCATTTGCTCCACGTTTAAGTAAATTTTCATCAACCCTCTAATTATAGGGAGTTTTTTTTTTCATAACACATGTCGGCTCCAACAGCTCCAGTATTTGTGGACTCCTGACGGTTTTAAATTGCTAATGAAGGTCTAGATTTCGAAGACGTGGTCAGCTAAAAGCACTGAAGGGTATTGCATAACAACATATCAATTTAGGAATGAAAATGCAGTTTGAGTGGGGTCAGATTCTGGTTATTTCTGACTCTTTAGCATAAACAGCACTTTTTATTGCAGGTTGAGTGCTGAAGATCAGAACAAAAATCCCCAGGTTTTCTTTTCTCTTTATTGCCAGCCATCAGTGAGGTTTTGCAAGCTAAGCAAGAATCAGTTTTGCAGCAGTGGCAAATTCTTCTGCCAGCTGATAAAGTGGACTAATTTATAACAACTTTTCTCTTATTTATCACAGAGACATGGCAAAAATTATCTTGTTAAAAGGTTGCCCCTTTTTGCATTCATTGTTAACTTCAGGCTGGTAATTGGAACCTGTGCTGGCATAGTTTGGGGCTTGAAGAGCCCTGCTCTGAAGCCAAGCCTAGTTATTATATCTGCACTGACTGTGTGTCCCTAGGGTCTGAAATGTGTGCTGTGGTTCAGAGAGTGCCAGAAAGCTGTTCTTTCATTCTTTCTCAATGATTCTGGGGAAACTTCACAGAGTTTTCCGCCTCAAGAGTGGAAAGAAGCAGTGAGGTTAGAAGGGCTCTCGATAGTTGAATTCAGGTGGTCCAGCAGTTGCACAAGACCTGCCGGGGCTCTGGCGTCTTGAGCCCTCTCCTTGTGTTTCAAACCTGCAGTTTGAGCCTAGTGCTTCAGTGTGAGAGATGTGGCTGGGTACAGGCTGGGTTTGGGAGGTTGAGGTTGCCATCACTGCAGGGATAAGCTCATGAGAGATGTTGTGTTTGCTGACAGGCAGCTGTGGTGTTCTTCTGCATGGCCAGAGCTTTGCAGTGCTGACACATAGAGCAGCTAAAATACAGCAGTTACAGATCCAGTGGTTACTTATCCTTCATGGTGTTAGTCCAGCATCAAATACACAAGCATCCACATGAAGGCAGAGTGAGTTGTTATTATTAGTAAAAGTAATAGCTTGCTGATCATGACACCATATTTTTTTCCAAATACAAACTTTTGCAGCCAGAGTATAAAAATTAATCTTAGTTATAGAGGAGATTCTCTTTTTTAGAAAAAACATGTGTGTCTTCTAAAGCACTCTTGATATCCTGTCACTTTTCCTTATGGAGTTGGAGTCATGCACGAGTTTTGGAAACTAAAAGCTGCAGAAATGAATTGGAAGTTTGTAGGGACAAGGCAGGCTATCCATCTGAACAGTTAAGTGGGTTTAAGCCTGAGATTGGCTTCTGTATTCTTTCAGGGTGTCATCCATGAACAGGAGCCTTAGTGTGACATAAATAAGTCACTAATTGCTTGTGCTGCCTGTGATTTGTCTTCCATGCACCTCCTTTCTATCTCCTTTGAGGTAAAACAGCTCTGTCAAAAAGGAAATGATCAGAGCTGAACACTTGCATAACTGGAGGCAAGAAGCTGCTGTTGGCACCAGCATCTCCCAAGAAAACATCATATTTGGACCATTCCGAGGTCCCAGGAGCACCACAGTGAAGCCGCTTGTGCAGAGCGTGCCTTCATCCCCTCAGTGACAGCAGGACCTGAGTGAGGGAGCAAAAAGCTGCAGTGACAGAACACGTTCCTGGTTCTGACTGAAAATGAGTGGCTCGAGTCCCCAACACTGTGACAGTTTGGAGGCTGTCAGGAGATGGCACAGGCTGCTTGGGGGAGAGTGAGGCATCTTCATCTGCTGCTGAGCCCTGTGCCCACTCCCATGTGATGCTGCGTGGGCTGGGCTGGGCTCTGCTGCCTCGGGGGAAAGGTGAGGGGCTCCCTGGGGCTGCTGGCTCTGCTGGGAGACATCACCCACACAGGAGAGAAAACAGTCAGGAATTTCATGGATTTCTGTGGGGACACTGGATTAGGTTTCATCTCCCATCTCACTAGCAAGGTCTAAATGAGTGGAGAAGTAGAGAAGCATTTCTTTGTTTCTGGCTGTGCCAGGCTGTCTGGTGAGCATCTGATGATGCCTCTGTGGGTCTTCTCCACAAGAACAGCAGAGAAATACTTATGAAAACAGATTAAGCGACCTGGAACTGGAATGGCACTGGTGAGAAACAGGCTTATCTGGACCTGAATGTAGGTTTTGTTTTTTTGTTTTTTTTTGTTTTGTTTTGTTTTTTTTGGATGGCTCCTGCAGTTTGTGGAAAAAAAAGCCCAAAACAAAATGTGTAAGCAAGATGAATATATTTGAGTGGCAGGAAATTCCATCAAGGAAAACATAGTCATTAATTTCTACAGAAGGTTGTTTTATTCAGTGGTTTCCCATATATTTTCCCATTATTTTTATAGATACCACACTTGGAAGTTTGGTAAAATTGTGTTCAATGAAAACCAAGAGTTTGGGGTGAGGCAGAGATGGTCTTACCTTGTCACCAAGCTGGACCTGGCCAATGTATCCCTCACACCTCAGAACCTGGAGGCACCCCAAAGTTTAATAACCCAGACACAGGCAAAGCATCCCACCTTTACCACCAAGACCTGAGTCTTGTAAGACGGGTTCAACTCAAACTCATCCTGTACTTACAAAGAGGAGCTTTGCCACAACACAACATCTGGGATTGTATTAATACTTCAGGCTGTGAAATTCTGACAGTGAGGATTTCTGAGGAAGCACCAGTGTGGCATTGATGGTGGGGAAGAGGATTTGGTAGCTGAGCAGGTGGAATGTAAGGATGAAGGCTATGTTAGAAGAGGATGACTGTTTTTAGTTGTGTATACTTGATGTTAAATAAAAACAGCTTAAATAAAGCCTGCTTAAATCCTCCTTGAAAAGCATCACATTCACCAGACATCTTTGACTTGCAGCTATTTGGCTGCCAAATATTGCGTTATTTGTGGAACAGGGCAGACAAATTAATTTGGAGACTGTGAAGGGGAAGAATGAAACTTTTTATTTTATGGATACTCCTTGATATATGAAAACCAATTTTGAATTGTCAGTGGGCCATATGAAGCCTCAGCAAGTGAGCTGAGTTTTATTGCAGTGTGCCTTAACCTCTTTGAAACCAAAACTGTTGAGAAGGTTTGCATTTATGGAGTGTGTTTGATACCCAGCTCTTAAAGCTCTTTGCTCTGTTTTCACCTTCAGCAGAGGTCAAGGATCCCTGCTGGTTGTCAGGTGGGTTGGGTATTTGGGTAACAAGGTAAGCAAAAGAATTCCTTAAGGAACAGGGGGTCTGATTAATTTTCTGTCTGGAAAGAGGAAGCTGGGCCATTGTGTTGTTCCATCCCCAGGACCTGGATGATAGAGTAAGGGCTGTTCTCATTACGTGGTACAGAATATCTAGAAACAGCCTGGAAGTGTGGTAGAGACCAGGTTATCATTCAAATGAGTGAGACTACTTAAAGACATAAGAGAGAAAGAAGCTGCAAAAACCTGCAGTGAAATGCCTTTTACTGCTCCTGAGCACATCAACCCCACAGAATGGGCAACAGCTGAGGAAGGGTGTTCAAATGGAGAATGTCCTCCCAGGTATAAAATGCTCTTGTCTGTGTTCTGCATTAAGTATTTTGGATAGCACAATGCTGGAATTCAGCGTGTGGTCTGTTGTGCCTGGCCAGGTCAGTTCCTCTCTGTGCCAGTCAGACCATTCCTTGAATACCAGCTTCCCTGAGAAAAGCCAAGAAATCAGTGAGTGCAGCGAAAAGCTTTTAGAAAGCAGCCTGGCAGGAGAGTTAGAATGTGAAGACTAACAGCAGGTGTCACATTATAGACTTTTCAGGTAGCGCAAGGTGGTGGGAGTGAAGCACAGGGGATGGGCAGTTATTTTTTGCTGTGTAACCCAAAGTGATTTACACTTGCCCAGAGGTGGTTGGTACAGGGCAGGTGGAATGGACTCACTCAGTAGTGTCTGAGATACAGTCAGCACTGCCTTCAGGTGTGTGTGGGAGTGCAACCTGGAAAAACAGGACCAGGAGCACTTAGGCCTTTTGGTGATTTGTTGGGATGCTGAGCTCACTGTTAAAATTGTGCTCCTTTATGGGCTTTTGGAAAAACCTTGGGTGCCTTCGAGGCACTTCTGCATTCTGCAGAGCTGTATTCCTCTGCTTGCCAATATCTAAAAATTATTTGCATGCCAGTATTTTGGAAGTAGGTATCTGGAATTATTCCTAAAACCTTGAATTACCAGTTTTTGAAAACTCAAACCTTCAGTTGTGGCTTTTGGAAAGATCACTGTGTGCACATCACCCTTGGTGTGTTCCTGGCAGCCCCAGCAGCACAGACCTCCCTCTGCTCATCCTTCTCCCCAAGCAGGCCTGGGGCCTGCCCTGGGGGGTTTTTCAGAAGCAGAGCTCTCTATGCTGCTCCTTCCCTGTGCACTGCCACCTCCTCCATTAGGACAGGAGCCCGGGAAGGGAATCTTTAGTTCCAGTTTACTCCAAGACTGAGCTCCCTGCAGTGGCTCACCCCATCAGGCCTGTGCCAGTGTGGGTCTGCTTGTGCAGGGAGAGGAGCAGTAGGGTGGCAACTGTTGTTGTTTGAAGCAGAATGGAGACCTGTCCTTAATTCTTAGCTGTTGATGAGATTTTGAGTGCTCATGGAAAGCAAGAGAGAGTTGTCAAGGATGGCTCTGCTTGCAGATCGTTGGCTGGAACAGAGCTCTGAAAGTGACTCCTTTAAACTCCTGAGCTTCCCCTGCCCTCGTGTCCTTGCCAGTGCACTAAACCCTTGTAAGACCCTGCATTGCCATTGAACCCTCTATTGCAGCATCACAAACAGTAAAATTACTTAGAAGGTTTGCAGTTAATGTGCTGGCTGGTGAGTATGGTTGGAGGTTGGGGCTTCACATGTCTGAGCATCAGATGTGTGGGGAGGACGTTCCTGCTCTCTGCAGAAGCTCTGCTTGATGCTCAGTTCTCAGAGGCTCCTGGCTCAGCTTGGCTGTGGCATCCAGCTTTGCTCTGTGTTCCCACCGCAGGGGCTTTGCCAAGGGTGCCAGCTGATGGTGCCATCTCCCCTTGCCATAGCGGTGTCTGTGGTGGCACGGTGAGCCAGATGGGCATCTCAGCCCACCTTGCAGAAATGGATTTCTTTCCCTCCAGCCAAATCAGTCCTTCCCCATCTGGTTAATCGCTCAGGCGTGGGGAAAGCTGTGCCAGTATGGAGGGGGTGTGATGTGCAAACGGGAATGAGTTCCTGGAGGGGTGTGGGAGGATGAACATTGGTCTTTAAGCAGCTTTTCTGCTGCTTATGAAACCACAGGCTGGGCAACCACAACTCCCTGTGCAGTGGTGTTGTTCTATATATTCCCTCACTTGAGATTCAGCGCCGCTCGCTCTTCCGCCGCCTGGTCCCTGCTGCTTTGTCCTTGAAATTCGTGGGGCTGGGGCATGGAGAACCTGTTCCCCTGTTAGTTGGGCTGTCCCAGCTGTCCAAGCCACTGCTCTGCAAGTGGGTTCCTCTTGCAGAGGATATCATCTGACCCTGTAGATGTTGGAGTGACTGCAGTGGGGGTTGTGCTGAGCTCTCCAGGAGCCAAGAATTAAGCACTCTGCTCCAATATCCAGTGATATTGTAGTACAGGTTTGCCACCTGTTACCACGTTTGAATTCAGTGAGGGAGAGCTTCAGCAGTCACAGGGAAAAGGCAAGTTCAGAGAGCTGGAGGGAATCGCAGCCATGCCATACCACAGCCCTGGCAGTTGTCCTTTTATCCCCTAAACCCATCTCTCCCGTGTGTTGGTAACCTATAGCCTGTTCCTGTATTCTCCTCAAGTATTTAATTGAATAAACGTATTTATTGCAAGGTACAAATGATATCCAAGCCATTGCTGCCAAACAGGCTATTTGATATCAAGCTATGCTTTTTAGATAAATTTCAATAGCGCTGCTACTAAGTGGTTTTATAGACCATTACTTTTGGCCAATTCATGAACTATCATACTAACGTGTTTTCAGATGAATTGCCTTTATTATCCAACTAATACAATTAATGTATCTTCTCATGGTTACCTCGTCCTGCCCATTGTTTCTGTGAGAGGTGTAACAGCATTAACTACAGAGAAAAAGCCTTTCTTTAGAAACCTGCTGAGCTTTCCAGAGCCCTGGCTCTGTTTCTCAGAAACCACAAAGGTTTTTGATGTATTTTTCTTGATTTCTTACATATGAAGCATTCGTGCTGAGCCTAATGGAGAGGGAATAAACCAGTGAAATTCCTTGTGGAGGGTGGGAAGCTACCTGGGGGTGAAGGGCATTTCATAGTGTGCCCTGTGCCAGCATCTGGGCTGTGAAATAAAAAAGGGGGTGATTGAGAGAGAAGGTTAATTAATTAGAGAGTTCACAGTGGTCCCTGTGAGAGGTAGGGGAGGACAGGAGGTGACCACCTTCCACCCTTCTGTGGTTCATTGGGGGCTCTGGAGCTGGGAGCCTTCACCAGCACCCACAAGCTGAAAACCATCAGAAGGTTTACATGTGCGCCAGCATTGATTGAGCTCTTTCTAGTGTCTCTTTTTTTAGGCTTTCAGCTTTTCAAGTTCTTTTTTCCCAGCAGTGTGGGTACTTGGAGCATGGGTGTAGTGGAGAGCTGAGTGCAGCTGGGTGAATATTCCTGCCTTGCACCTTGTGAAGTTGTACTTCAGTGTGTCAGCTTTGGTCAGCAGTGCTGGAATGAGTTCTTCACCTGTGCTGAGGTGCCCGTGGTGTGAGAGGCTGTGGGATGGCTGGGGCCCAGCCCTGAGCCCCAGGTGATGCTGAGCCCCTCCAGTGCTCCAGAGCGCTTTTTCCTGCCTGGAAACCAAGCAGCCCCTCCTGTGCACAATTTGCTGCTGGGGTCTGCAGAGAGCAGTTGGGTGTTGGTACGTGTTGTAAACTTTGTTGGTTACCAAAATTAGTGCCTTGCCTCCTGCTTTTTTTAAAAATAACGGGATGTTGTGCTCGTCTGGCACCTCGGGGACATCTGGTGCTGTCAGAGCAACGTGACTGCTGGGATGCTCTGCAGGCAATGCCCTGGCCAGAAAAAGATTAAAAAAATCAGCTACAAAGCTTTGAAATTACCTCAGCAATAGGTGTTTAGGAAGATGGGTGGATGGAGATTTAGGAAATATTTCTCTTCCTGACTTTTTTAAAAATAAAAAGTTACAACTGTAGGTTAGTCAAATCTTGAATTTTGAGGTCAGCCCAAAGCAGGAAGAGCTAGAATCTATTACGTCTGAAGTGATATGAATTGGTTTTATGGATCTGTAATACTTTAAATCCATTTTTTACTGAAATCATTGTTTGGTTTATTCTTTTGTTGTGCTGTGCAGCATCATGGTGTTAATCTAGTGATTTGTTGTAGTTCCTTATTTTTAGTTCTATTTTTTTTTAGACAGCTGGTCTCAACAGCAGAGCTATTTTAGTAGTTTCACTCAACTTTTCCCATAAGTATGTTTGCTGTTCCGTTGGGATGTTGATATAAAACTGTAACGGGAAGGAACGGCTCAGTGACAGCTTTGAGCAGATCTCTTCATGCAAATCTGCTTTTCCCTCCTATGCAAATGTTAAGGAGAAGTGTAATAGATATGTAAGCTGTTAAGTATGAACCAGCTGGATTTTCTGGCTTTGTAAGGCTTATATTCAGTACTTTACCTTTGTACTCTCCAAAGGTGAACTGGGTGAAGGGGGAGGGCGCCTGGGCTGGGTTAAAGCTGGCTCCTGCTTTGGCAGAGCCTTTGGGGCACTGACTCGTTCTGGAGCTGAGAACAAGGGCAGCGTTCTGGAGCTGCTGAAGTCAAGGGGTCCCTTCTGCTCCCCCACACCCTGGGCTGTGTCTGGGGGCACAGGAGAGCTGGCCCTGGAAATTGGGCAGGGGGCACCCGTTTCGTGGGCAAAGTGCCCCTACTACCTGTGGTGTTCCATTGCTCTGGGACCACCAATGATTAGCCCAGGCACTGCTGATCTTGTCATTGCTCTGATAAAACAGTGTGGCTTTGCAGTAGGTTTTTGTGGGGCTTTCTTTGCTTTTGGTTTTATTTTCTAACCAAAATATACAGGTGATATCTGCAGATTGTCACAATAAGCAGTTTGTCAAACTCGCAGCATTGGAATCAAAGCTGATGTTTCTGGAGTGCTGTAAGGTTCTCTTATGCTAAGCGGATGTTTTGTGTTTTACGGGCTGCATTTTAATTTGTTTCTAAGATGCATTATCAGTAAAAATTGTATTAATGTAGCTCTTTTCTTGTGGCAGAAATGACTGCTGTCACTGCAGCCAACGTGAACTTCAAATGGGACCCCAAAAGCTTGGAGATCAGGACACTGGCAGTTGAAAGGCTGCTCGAGCCTCTTGTTACACAGGTAGGAAAAAGGGGGTAAAATAAATAATTGATTGTTTTGGTGGTTTAATTAAGTCACAAAGCTTAAATTCTAGGTTAAATTCTAAGCTTAAAACACTGCAAAAATAAAGTCTGTAAGCAGTTTCTTTGCTCAGTTTCATTGGAACAGTCACTGGCTGTGAGTCCAGGGAGACTGTGCTGCCTCAGCACATGATTAGACACAGTAGTTACTGACATGCATTTCTGCACTTCTAATTGAAATAATGTTCCGTGCCTACACTTGTGCTGGATTTGTGAATAAAAGCTGCTTTCTGCGGGGTGTGTGTGCCCCAGAGAAAAGCACTGAAGAGCATAGGAAGGCTGGAGTAAGTCTTGTAAATGGGAGCTATGTGTATTGGGTGTTTTGAAAGTTCTTGGAAGAGTCTTTCTAGGAGATCTGGAGGAGAAGGTACACTGGAAACAGTTCACTTGTCATCTTTAGTGTTTTTTTCCTGGAATATGAAATGTCTAAAATGACAGAATGAGCTGGACACAATTCCTGCTAAGTACAGATGGGAATGATGAAGTTTTGTTTCCAGTATTACTCCATTTAATCACCAAGCTGCTGTCTGTAACTGCCACTTGTTCCCTCTGGATCCTCAGGTGGGTGGTTGGCTTATGAGGCTTTTTAGCTGAAGTTCCTGATGGAGTCTTTGCTTAAGAGAAATTGTCCTAATTTGGCAATCTTAACTGACCAAGCTTGTTCATAGGACCTTTTCCACCAAGTGTAGTGTCTGTACCTTACTCCTCAAGGAGTCAGCACAACAGGCTGCACTGGCAATCCCCACTCTTCTGAATGATGTGACTGGCAAAACAGAGAGGGAACTGGAGCAAATTGCCTTGTTGCAACTTGTTCTTTATTTGTAGAACATGGTGAACTGAGACTTCCCAGTACAAATGGTCCCCATTAGCCAACCATGATATTCCCAACTGATGGCTTTCCCTCTCTGCCTCAGCCAGCTGAGAAGATGGATTCAGCTCTGAGGACCTTTATGTCAGCAGTCCTTGGGCTTTCCAGAGTAGTAATTTTTTTACTGTTGTAATTTAATGTCCCTCTGACGTAGCCCTGTGTGCATCTTCCTGGGCTTTCCAAAAAGGAGAGGAAAGAATAAGGCAAACTGAGACGTGTGTGTGGATTTTGTGTTGGATGGAAGGGGGGTGGATCCTGATCCTGAGCTCAGGGAGTACCTGGGGGTCTCCTGGCCTCTGGTGATGACCCTGCTCCCAGCAGGTTTTCAGTCGAAGACACAGGGCTTGGAAGTATTTGTTGATTGCAGGAGGATTGTGAGAGTTCAGTTATGTCTTTTTTAGGGAAATAATCAGCTCTACCAAGTCCTTTGCTCTGCATTCAGCCCTTTGGCTATAGCACTGTTTTGGACTGAAAAGATTGTGTGTCTCTACATTTCTGCTGGCACGGACTTCAGCCTTGTCTTGGGTCTCTTATGACTGGAGAGTTATCCCAAACTAATTATCCCCACCTCGGTTTCTTTTATTTGGTGCCAAAGAGCTCTGGCTTGTTACTGAAACTGCAGTTTATCAAAAATACAAATAGATCTCCATTCTTAAAATCAACTTTTGAGGTCTGTTGCTGATAAGAGAGATCTTTGAGCTGTTTAGCTGCATTTATTTTGCTCATCTAAAGAATCAAGAAGCATGGTAGTGTTTCAATGTGAAAAACATTCATTAGGTTAACTTCTGGAGCTGGCAGTAGTGCAGGTATTAGCAACACACTGGAAAAAAATACCCGTGGCCTTACTATCAAATGGGTGAACATTAAATTTGTTTATTGCTGGGTTTTTTCCTTTCCTTCTATGCCTTTAGGTAACAACACTGGTCAACACCAGCAACAAGGGCCCCTCCAATAAAAAGCGAGGCCGTTCTAAAAAGGCTCATGTCTTGGCTGCGTCTGTGGAGCAAGCAACAGAGAATTTCCTGGAGAAAGGAGACAAAATTGCAAAGGAGAGCCAGTTCCTGAAGGAGGAGCTGGTGGCAGCTGTGGAGGATGTTCGCAAGCAAGGTAAGAGTGGATCTGGTGGCTTCTCAAACTGGCTCTTCAGAGCAAACACAACCATTGCCATTTCCCTTTGCTGCTCTTTCTACTGACACTGCACCTCTCAGCTTGCCTGGCTGGCATCCCTGGGCAGTAATATAACTGGATAGGTCTGGAAATTGGATGGCCCAAGTAGAGATTGAGAAGAGAAGCACAAGGGGTGATACTTTGAAGAGCATTTAAAAATTCAATTTAGGCTCAAAAGTAAACGTGCTCCCCATAGCTATAAATTTCATGGGACTACATCTCAAATATGTCAATAACTCCTTCAATATTTGACTGTATACAGACTAGCACTGTGGGAGGAAGAGCCAAGTGTTGACTCGACAGAGACTTGTTTCTTGAATATGCAAAATGTAAACAGCACCAAGCAGAATGTGAAGACCTTGATTAAATATTCCAGGCTTCCTTCCTCACATCCAATGTTGATTTTTGTCATTTTCTTTTTTACTTTCTTGGAGCAGACCTGCAAGAAAAGCCTATGGAGCTGACTTACTCTAAAATATGCACTAGTAAATATTGTTGCTCATAAATCATTTATCATTCTTCCAGTCATGACTCTTTTCTATGCTTCAGTGAAACCCAGTCAACTGGTATTAATGGTGACGGCTGCTGCTGCAGAAAAGGGAAAACTCATTAGCATTAATTACTTGTTTGTAGCTGAAGTTGCAGAGTGGTGAAATATTAGTTGAAAATGGTTCTAAGTTCTGGATGAGCCTGGTTGACAGACTAAAGAAAGATCAAGGTAAGAAGGCTGCAATATAAGGGGCTAATTGACTTGGCTTAATTTAACAACAACAAACAGCAAGAGAGTCCCCTTTGAGCTTTAATTGTTGGTGCTCGACTGCAGCTCAGAGCTCATCTGTAGGTGCCTCCAAATGGCTCAGTGATGCTGGTGAGAGAGTGAGCTCTGCTCAGCCCTCGGGACTGGGAACTTCCCTGAGCTGGATTTGGAGCTGAATATTGCAGTGAGAAGCTGGTGGGAAGGAGAGACTGATAAAAAACCTCCCAGATGACCCTTTCCCATATTTCTTGGCTCCTTCTTGGTTCTGAGACTACACATAGGCTTGATGCCAAAGCCTCCCTGCTCTGCTGCCTTTGACAGAGGAGGTGAAGCTCATAACTGAGAGGTGCTGGAGTGAAATAACTTCCCACCTTAATGTTGCTTCACTTCTTCCTCCCTTTTTTGCTGTTTGCAGCTTGTGTGGATTCTGGTGTAAAAGGGGTGGCTGTGCCTGTTTCCTCAGGCTGGGTGGGTGTCAGACTGCAGTGAATCTCCTGGACACAAGTGGTGCCCAACATCCTTTGTGGGGACACAACTTGCAACACAACCAGGGATCAAAGCTGTGCCAGTGTTTGGCCAGGTTTAGCAGAGCAGCTCTTGGTAAGGAAATTACAAATCAAACCAGCCTTTGAGGAAATGAGAAGCAAGTGGTGAAAAAGGAGCTAGGACACAGGGAAGGGTTACTGCTGCCTGCACCCAGGATGCTTAGCAGTGCTAATAACAGCAGGGAGATACAGCCTCCCAAGGTATGTGGTTATGTACACTCTGTGCACCTCAGAAGCCTCCCAGTATTGGGGTAGACCAGTTGGATGAATGAACTGGTGAAACAAGGAAAATGTGATGCAAAACCTGTGCCTGTACTCAGCAAATCATTCTGGTGTTGGTGCCTTCACCTGCCTTCTGCATCAGGGGCAGGAGTGGAGAGGAGAATCTGAGTGTCGTGGTCAGCAGCTGGGTGATCATGAGCTGGCAGCAGCAGTGGGATTATAGATGTAGAGCACAATTAATCTTCAGTGGAGGACAGGAAAATAGCATTAATAATGCCTCTATTTAGAGTAGGGAGCGGTTTAGTTACCATAATAAAAAAAGATGAATGAGTGTAGACAGGGATTATGAAGATGATTAGGACAATAGATAACTTGTCTCATCAGAGAAAATTAAAATTTTTTTTTTTTAGCCTAGCGAGACGAAGATTGAGAGAGTACATGATTTTAGTGAGCACACTTGTTCATAAAATCCCATTTGTTGGGGTAAAAACAAAGAACTGAAAAGAGCTATTTGGAATGAATAATAGCATGGCTGCCTACTAAATCAATGTAAGTGGATCTTCAAAGTCTTCTTGTTTTTTACAATGGAAGAATAAATTACATCTTGCTTTAAATATTAAGCAAGTAAATGAAATGCCCTACAGTAAGATTCCTGGCCCTTTAAAGCTTTAGAGTTTTGATTTCTTGTAAAGTAATGAAAATTTTAAGATTTTGAGCAGAAGAGTGGAGATAAGGAATCAAAGAGTTTTTCAGAATAGATCCTGCTGTGGCAATAGAAAAGACACGGTATTGGGAAAGCATTTGATGTGAACATCTTGAATTTGAGCATTGCTGTAGCGTTTGTTAGAGGCATTTCTGCCATCAGGGGTTTGCTGGGTAACAGGAGGTGCAGCACTGCTCCTGCCCAGCCTTGCTCCCCACTGTAGGCTCCCTGTTGGAGTGCTGTGCTGCTGTTGGGAGGTGTTTTGGAACTTGAACCAGCCCCTTACCCAGGTGCTTGGCCCTGAGACAGCTCCCAAACTGGGCTCAGGTAGAAAATTTCTTTTGGGTCAGGCTAATGAGGGTGTTCCTGATTCCCTAGAATGCTGATGGCCACAGTTCACTGTCTCTCTCTGTGAATGTGGAGATCCAGGAAATTAACTGTGCTCTGCTGTTTTGGGTCCTTTATGGCAACTTTACATAACACCAAAAATTAAAGCTTAACATTAAAAAGCCTAAGCCTGCATGTAGGAGTTGAGGTAAGAGAAGGGATGAGTGCTTTGAAGTCTCAGGTTGCAAATTCATGGGAATGAGCCTACTGATTCAGCTCAGTGTCCTTCTGCTTCATGTTTCTAAGTGAAGGGTTCTTCAAAACTGAACAGGGAGATGAGTTATGAAAGGGGAAAACAGTTTTTTCAGCTGCACATCACAGAAGATGTCTGGCTCAAGGATTTCCAAGGAGCAGGAGGAGGCCATTTGTGGAACATCTTGAAGTTAAATACTGAATTCTTCCTGGAAAATTCAATTTCAAAACTCTATTGTGACCTGTTAGCTAAATTTCTTAGAAAGGTACAATGAGTTCAGTTGGTTTCCTGCAACAAAGCTTTAAGAGTGTGCCACTTTGAGAAGCCACAACCTGAGGGAACTCTGAGGTGGCTCTTGGCAAACTGTAGGAGTGTTGTAGGCAGTATATGGATTTAATTGAAGATGAGATTAAGGAATTATCAGAAGATTTTGTTGCCATAAATATCAACTCCTGTGTTGATATGGCCAAAGGTGATGTGGGGCCTCATGCTTTAGAGCAGAAAGCCAGGACAGCCCCATTGTGACGCTGCTGGTGGGTGTTGAAGGTGGCATTATTGGTGAGATGGGACTTCAGTATTTAGAACAGTGGAGACTTGAAACTCTGATTTCCTGCTTGCCTTCATTTGGTGGGGAACTCAGCCTCAGGGGAAGTGTGGTGGGGTGCTGTGAGCAGGAGGGAACGGCCTGGTGGCACTTGTGGTGTCCTGGCACTGCTGGCAAAGCAGCTTGGGGACAGCTTTGGACTGCAGTGCTGAAGGGTATGAGGTGAGGTGAGGGCACAAAGAGAAGCAGCAGTGCCTGGGTGTCCCTGCCTGGCCTGTTCTGCCTGCTGCTCTGTGCTCCTGTGAGTGGTGTGGAGCAAGTTCTGTCCTCCTTGGTCATCCTGGTCATCATTCTGTGCTGAGTGCTGCCTGAAAGGGGGCATCCTGTGGGCAGGGGGAAGAGAGACTGGAAAACGGGAATTTTCTTTTGATGGACTAGAATCTTGCCATTTCTAAAATGGGTTTTGTTCCATTAGATTTAATTGGATTCTTAGTGCTTTATTGACAGGATCATAGGATGGCCAGTGTTGCCTCTTCTCAACTCTGTTTTCTTTCCTTTCTAATATCTAATGAAGAACCAAGGTTAGATTGGGAAAACAGACTGCTCATCTAAGAATTTGTACCAGCTTTTTAATCTGAGTCTCGTAGTTGGACTCTTCTCCACCATGTTACTTTAACTCTTAAAATCCTTCTTTAAAAGGGGCTGTATTACCTGTGGTTCAGTGTTGAAAAGGGGAGGATTTTCAACATTGGAGCTGCTGATGTGCACACACAATGCAGTACCTGCTTATTGAGGCCAGGCCAGAGAGCCCTCTTGCCCTCTGAATCCAGCTGAAAGAACTACCCCAGGGTGCTTTCCCTTTATAAAAGAAGCCTGAAAGCCAGCTTCCCTTAATTGGCAGAAATGTATATATATGCAACAACTTTAAATATAATCTGGTTTTAATTTTGGGAAGCTGGTTATCTTTTGACACCCTGACAAGCTGCTTGAAACTCACGAAATCTTTTAAAATCTCTTGTTAAAATAAAAGGGAATAGCGTTTTATTTTAGGACTGGCTTGAAAGGTTGCAATTTAAGAGATGGGTAGAGGATAATTTTGGTTTTTAATTTCGTTAGCAATTTCTGAGATTCACATGAAGCAAGTGGCCCCTTCAGTAAGTTGTTTAAAATAGCAAGTAAATGAAAACAACACTTTGGGAGTTGAAAATGTGGGAATTTTACATATAAGTAAATAAGGAAGGAAATATTTGTACTGAATTTTGGTTCTGACATATCACAAAATGGTTTGGATTGGAAGGGACCTTAAAGTTCATCCAGTGCCACCCCTGCCATGGGCAGGGACACCTTCCAGTGTCCCAGGCTGCTCCAAGCCCTGTCAAACCTGGCCTTGGGCACTGCCAGGGATCCAGGGGCAGCCACAGCTTCCCTGGGCACTGTGCCAGGGCCTGCCCACCCTCCCAGGGAGGAATTCCTTCCCAATATCCAATCTAAACCTACTTTGTTTGAAGCCATTCCCCTTTACTGAGCTCTTGGCAACATATATCCTTAAATCCTGAGATTGTTCATAGATTTCATACTTGTGGTGATGACTTACATTATTAGCCTTTTCCAGAAGGAATAAAGAAAGGGTCAGCTGTGTTGGCTTTTGCAATCTCCTGGCTGTTTGAAACTTTAACCATTGGTAGTGCATCATCTCTCACCCATCTGGAAATCTGGAGTTCTTAACCCTTGTTAAAGTAATGAGTTGTGTTCCCCAAGGCTGGGTGGTGGATAGCTTTGGGTTCATATTCAGAGCTGGCCTGTACTTGGACAGAAGCTTTTTTGCTGTGTCCCAGTACAGAAGTAGCATATTTTTATCTTGAAATGTTATATGCCACCCTTGGTTGTATTATTTAAGATGATGGAAGGGTGTTACATAGGAGGGAGCATTTGAACAAAATCGAGGATCTTGGATGTGGTGCTTGGGCAGGCTGGCAGCTGTGCTTGGGCTGAATTTAGCTGTGAAGGTGTAGAGTGCCTGAGTGGGAGAAACTTCCTGGGCAAGATAGTATGGGTGAGGATGGTTAACCCCAGGCTCTCCAGCTGCTGGCATTTCTGAGCAGTTAAAAATAAGTGGTTCAATAAGTGGAAGCCTCTCGGGACTGCCTCACGGTGAGATTTCGGTGCAGCCCTCGCCCTGTTTGGTGTGGGGGGGGCTCCATGGGACTCACTGTCAGCTGTCACTTGTCAGGTGCTGGTGGAGGTTTTTCAGTCTCATCTGAGGCAGGCTATTTTTATTTCTGCATTTGGCCATGTGGACACTTTTTCATACAGGTTTTTGGGAAGCCTCTGAAAGAGCAGCTATAGCAATCTGCTTTCTGGTCATCTCTTGCTAGCTGCAAATCCCTGACCCCGAGGACCTACGGTTTTCTAAACTAAGTCCTGGCTGTTCTCTCAGTGTTTCTGAGATGCAGAGAGATCCAAGGATGATAATGTGGATTCCAGAACTTGCTGCTGTGTAGGAACTGTAGTGCTGGAAGCTGCCCCAAAAAGTGAGGGAGAAATCCAAAATTTACTCGTCTGACTATATGCAGGCATTACTTTTATGCTTTGTGAATGCCTTCTGGAGGAATTGCTCTAGCTGTGCAAAGTGGCCTTTGCTTTTCATAGTTAACCAATGGCATTGTTACCATCTGAAACCCAAATTCTTTGCTCCTGCACCAGATGCAGCCCCACAGGCTATGAAATGTTGAAGCGTTTTACGAAGCGCTGCCTGGCTTTGAATTCCAACCAGGGCATATCCAGCCAGGTCATCGCTCCGAGTTGTTTACGGTCCCAGGAGCTGTGGCAGCTCACTGTGTGTTTACAGGGCTTTCTGCTGCTTTCTGCTTAACTCCTACACGCACACAAATCAAAGCTTTTGCCTGGGCTTTGAAAGCACCGGAGCTTGGGAAATAACGGCGGCCCTGCAAAGGCGTGCTGAATTCGCCTCTCTGGGGGATTCTGGTGTGCTGAAACACCTGTACAAATGGAAATAAGGACCAAAGTATGATTCCTCAGCTCTTCCTCCCTGCACAAGCCCCTCTGCCCCAATGCCATGTGGTACTGTACCTAGAGGTATCCGCCGCAGCATTAACGCTCGGCCGTCTATCACAAATGCTTCATTTTAGAGACTTAGCTTGGCTTAGGAACCTTCCCAGTGGCTGAGGCAGTGCAGTGTGCTGCTGGGGCAGTGCAGTGTGGTGCTGAGGCCAGCCCCTGGTGTCCCCCCATGCAGGTGACCTGATGAAGAGCGCGTCGGGGGAGTTTGCAGACGACCCCTGCTCGTCGGTGAAGCGCGGGAACATGGTGCGGGCTGCGCGCGCCCTGCTCTCCGCCGTCACCCGCCTGCTCATCCTGGCTGACATGGCAGATGTCTACAAGCTGCTCGTTCAGCTCAAAATTGTAAGTGGGGGTCCCTGATGTGGAGGGTCTGGGGGTTTTTTCTCTCAGCAGAATGTGTGCAGTGGGTGTGTGTCGCTGGTGTTTATACTCGCTGCCAGTGGCTTTTGACACTGGGCTGCACTCTGTTCTGAACTTTCAGCACAGAAACCGAGCCCTGGTCTGCAGCTGCAGGTGGGAGCCAGCCCTTTCATTTTACAGAAGTAATTTGGCTTTCTTATAGCCAGTACTCCCCTTGCACCTACTGGGGATGAGTGGCTTCAGTAGGCCAAGTGAAAGTGGACTGTTTGAGGAAGCCTTTTCTTCCCACTAGCAACAGAGTGGGTGAGTGGTTAGTGCAGAATTTGAAGTGAGATGACATTGGATACTGGGTCTCCCTTTGCAAAAGAGGTTTGAGGACTCTCCTTGTGCCCTTTGGCCATTGCCATGGTTCTGCCAGGGCCCTGGACTCCTTCATGCTCTTTGAGATGTTTACTTGACTGTCTCTGATAGCTGGTGACTATAAAATAGTAGCTAAGCACTGTATCCTATTAGCCTTTAAGGTATCTCTCTCCAAAAAAAAGAGAGGGCAGAGGAAGATTGCTTTCTCTGTGGGCTATGAAATACATTCTGAATTACCTCCTGACCTGTGGACTCTATTGCTTGGAAAAATATGTGAATATATATTCTTTTAGGTGGAAGATGGTATCTTGAAACTAAGAAATGCTGGCACGGAGCAGGACTTGGGTATCCAGTACAAAGCCCTCAAACCAGAAGTGGACAAGCTTAACATAATGGCAGCCAAAAGACAACAGGTATAGTGTGGCAACTTTCTTCTGTACATTTATTTTTCTCTTTCTTTTCCAAACTAAGGCAGCCTTGCTGCTCCTAGACAGTGGCCTATTCTGTTAATACTTTTTACTTAATTTTTTTACATTACTGCTGAGTGCTTTGTGTTGTCCTCTGCCATGTTTAGGAACTGCGAGCTTGCCTGAAAAGCAAGAAGAGTTTGCTTGGCTGTAGGGTGCTGCTCCTGCTGGAATTTGTTGTTAGCAGCATTTGTTTATGTCAGTGTTTTAGTGCCTTAATACAATGCTGCTGCCCAAGAGCTGCACTTCCCATTTTGAAGCAGTGCAGGTGTGGGTGAGGACAGAGAGCTGAGATGTGTCCCAGTCCTGGGGCTCTCTCCACTAGACCCAGCTGCTGTTGTGGTTCACACAGATGGACTGAACAGGTCCGTGTCCATGGCTGGGCACAGCTACAGCTTCCCAATGAAGTCAGTGGTGCTGCTCACTGGTCTTGCACTGAAATGTCCATTGGAGAAGGTGTTTAAATTCCTGTTTGTTATGGGTATGTTCTGTGTTTGGACAGCTTGTGCTTAGCCCTAAATTGCATGTGAAATTTGTTTTGTTCAACAGCGCTGGTGTGACTCATTCTTGTGTAGTTAAGTTTTCAAAAGAAAGCAGAGGTGTGGGCAGTTTAAGTTATCAGGAATAGCATAATTCTTTTAGAGCATTTTTTGCCTCTTTGTTCTGTAGATATGTACAAACCAAAACTGCTCATATACCTCTGACACTGCTGGAGGTTTTTTGCACAGATTTGTCTTAGAAAATAAGCTGGCTACAGTCAAAAAGGGATTGCCAGTTGGTTATGTATCTCAAATCTGATTGCAGTAAATGGGAGTAGGGTTGTGATGGCAGTGCAATAAATGCTGTAAAACTGCCTTGTGATGGATTGTTCCACACTCTGGGAAGTGGTTGTACAAAATCTGTAAATCTCTGTGCCTGCTTGGAGTGCCCTCCCTGCTTGCTGTGTACCTTACAGAGGTCACCTATTGCCCATTCATTTTAGAGAGTCTGACAGAATTTTTTTCCCTTTTCTCGGTAAGCGAGTCCTTGTCTTCATTTTCACTGCCTCTGTTAGATTTAAGAGGTAACTTTAAAACTATGCTGTTACTAATAATTGTGGTTGTTCCTCCTTTTATAAACCTACTGCTTATGCTGAACTCAGAAGCTTCATCTGATCGTGGTGCTTCTGTTCTAAAACAGAGGTGATGGTGCTTTAGAGAATTACAGCACAGAGTGTTTGGGAAAAGACTTATGGACTTGCTCACTAATCTTGAATTAGTGGTAATTACAGTCATTGGATTAATTTTGTCTCATTGGAGGTGAACAAGAAGTTGAATGAGATGATATATTTGTTCTTTTGAAATTAACTACCTGAGTCTCTTGAGGAGAGTAAACGCCATCCTCCTGGTGTGATTAAAGAAAACATTCTGGTTGTGAGTCTGGGAGTTTAAATTAAAGATGATCTTGCTTTTCATCTGCAAGTGCAAGACAGAATAGCTTTCACAATGCTGGTCCTCTGCTGCAGAGGAACAAAAATCCAACGTCATTGTGGTGTTGTGAACTGCCCTGCAGTGTTGGTTTTTTTTGCTTTATGAAGCTGTCGTGTTTTGCAATTAGTTGAGCCCTTAAGGATAGGAATACTCAGCAGACAGATTTGAGGCAAAGAACCTGCCTGTCCTTAGAAGATCCAGGGAGACAGTGCATGGATGTCAAATGTGGGCAACGCTCTCAACTGCTCTTTTCCCCCCTTTCATTTCCGTGCCAGGAGTTGAAGGATGTGGGTCACCGCGATCAGATGGCGGCAGCCAGAGGGATCCTGCAGAAGAACGTGCCCATCCTGTACACGGCATCCCAGGCCTGCCTGCAGCACCCTGACGTGGCTGCCTACAAAGCCAACAGGGACCTGATCTACAAACAGCTGCAGCAGGCAGTCAGTGGCATCTCCAATGCTGCCCAGGCCACCGCCTCGGACGACGCTGCCCAGCAGCAGGGCGGGGGTGGAGAGCTGGCCTATGCCCTCAACAACTTCGATGTGAGTGCAACCTTCCTGGGAAAAGCCCTTCTGTTCACCTGCTTTGCTAGCCACAGCTTGCTGGTATTGATACTGCCTGCAAGATCGTTTTCTGCCCAAGTACAGCAAGTTGTAGGCAGAGTAGGCTTTTTTTTAAAAAGAAGTCATTTTCCAAACTAGGGTTGATGGAATATAGTGAGTTATATATGTGGTTCTTGGTGATGGAAGGCTGTCAAGTTAAACTAGCTCTGAAATAGCAGTTAGCCTACTGCTACATTAGATGGTTTGTTTGAAATTGATTATTTCATAATATATTTATGTAATGTATTCTTGGAGATGACAGAAGTGATTTATTAAAAGTGAATAATGTATTTGGAATTGCTGAATCTACCTATTGAGAGGAACATGAAGTGGGAAGTTTTAATGTGATCTTTGGTTGGAAATGAAGTCATTTCACACTGATCTGTTGTACTGATCTGTCATGTTCTTTATCTTGCATTCGGCACGTTGCTGAGGACAGCCGTGCATTTTTACTGAGTTCACTTTCCTTTTGAAACCAGGATTTGGTGTCTACCTGATTCAGCCTCTGAATTTTAAACACTGTAGCACTAACTTACTCTAGACCTTTATTTAATATTGCAAAGCCATCACTCAAAAGGCATTTAGTAGTTGTGGTTTTTCCAGATTTTTCTCACCTTCTTTTTGCTCTTGCCACTGTTGTTCTTCCCTTTCTGCCATGTGCATTTTGCCAGGATAAAGTTCTGTTTGAGTTCTCCCTGTGCTTGATGGGAAGCCTTTCCCTGTGATCTCTTGAGTAACAAGAGGATGTCATGTCTGTCTTGATCTTTGTGACTGATTTCAGTTTTCAGTTTGCCTTTCTGAAATTCCATCAGATACTTAGCAAGCCTGAGGAGTGTGCCTGAGGTTAGTCCCGAGGGGCTTCAGGTTCTCACAGGTGCCTGTGGGAGGGGAGGGCAGCCCTGCAGCAGCACCACCTCAGGGGCTGGGAATGAAGAAGCAATTCAGTTGAGGTTTGTGGATTGCCTTGTACAGCTCAAACCAGCTAATGGCATTTCTGGTAAATCGCCCTATTTTACTATACAAACTCCCCAGTATACAGCTGCAGACTACTTTTTGAGTGTTCAGTTCACATGAAGCTTTTTAAGCCTTTCATTCTACTCTGGGAGCTCTCTAATAGCAGCAGTGCCTGATCAGCAGGCCAGCTCCACGACAGCTTTGTCATCTCATCCCTGCCAAAGGAGCCTGACAAAACAAATGTGTTGAGGTTCTTGGCAGATGTTATCCTTGCACTTCATTTCCTGCTGCTGCTTGAGTGTTATTACACTCCTGTAATAGAGGCTTTGAGCACACGTGCCCCCCAGATACTCCAGTGATGGTAAAATATTAAATGGCTACCAGGAGATAACAAGCTGATTGTTATCTCTCTTTTTCAATGGTGCAGTTCTGGAGTGGTACCATTGTATTAGCCAATGGCTGGAAGTTTCAAGAAAAATGAGGAGAGAATGTCTTAGGGAGCACATGCCATGTTCTCATCCTACTGTGATGGCTGCATGGTTACTCTGTAGGGATATGAAATGTGCTGGCTGGCAGGAGGAGGTGGTTGTGACGTGGCTGCTGAGGTTAGCTCGAGTACAAAACTGACTGAGAAAATTCCCATTTCTAAAAGCTGTGGGGCTTCTTTTAGAATTAACAAGTTCTGCCCCTGAAACAACCCAACAAAACCCTAAACAAACCACCAAACCTTGAAATGGCCAAATGATTTTCTTTGTTAAATTACAGACCCATTTAAACAAATCACCTGAAAGCACTCAAAGGTGATAAATAACTATGCAGCTTCTTCCATGGGTGGTGGTGTTGGCCCTGAGAGCAGATACATCAGTGCTGCTGTTTCAGCCCTTGGTCTCTTGCTAGGAGCTGTGCTTGCTAACACTCTGGCAAGAGAAAAGTGTGGTAATTTTCTGCCGTGAAGGAATTGATTTCTGTGTGGTTTGAAACCTTTGTGTTGATGTTTCACTCAGAATTTTCGAGAATACAGTTGTATTTACCTGCCTAATGCTGAAGAGAAGAAAGGCTGTACAAAGTAGGGCAACAGAGCACAATATATAGAGCTAATTTTGGATGTTTGTTTTCTTGTTGGTGATGGGATAATTGCATCTGACAAGTTAACTAGTGAAGGCCTGTCCAGATTGACATGTCATTAGGAAGAGTTCTGTACTTTGAACCTTATTTTTGCTGGCACATTTGACTTTTTGCCATTCATGTAACGAGGCTTCCTGTGGCCAAGTTTTGTTTAGCTGTCAAAGCAGCACAAGAAATGAGTAGCAACATAATCTGCTGGGAACCCTCTTAGTAATTTTACAAACCTACTCATGAAAATCCTCCTCAGTGCCAAAATGGTGTCGTTTGCCTTTTAATGCCTGATCAGGGGGTTGCTCCAAGTGTTGGTTGTGTGCATGACTTAACAGTAACACACTGCTTTGGTGCCTTGGAGTGGCTCCCTAGAACAGAGGCTAGACGAGATTAAGAGAATAAAAGCAGATATTTATTTAAGGCCTTCAACAGATGCACCTTGAGCAATCAAAAGCCTCCAAGGGGCTACACCCAAGGTGGGCGATGGTCATGAGTTTTTCAGACAATTATAAATTTGGTCCATTTAGATATCGGGGGTTGATCCTCCAATTACAGTTTCAGGTAATAAAGTTGTTTCCCCCCCCCAGTTCAGTGTTGTTTACACCATCTCAGGGCCTGAGACGGTCAGGTGTCTTTGAGTTTCAGGTCCAGAGAGGAATCATTTTGTCTGCCCAAAACGTGAAGTCAGCAGCTGACACTCTACATGGAGTTTCAGAGCATACACTAAAGCAGTGCAGGATCTGCAAAACAAAAAAGCTAAATCCTAAGGCACCACTTGGGCAGGCGACTGACTTGCGGGGCTTTTCCTCTTGCTAGAAACAAATCATTGTGGACCCCTCGACGTTCAGCGAGGAGCGGTTCCGGCCGTCGCTGGAGGAGCGGCTGGAGAGCATCATCAGCGGCGCGGCGCTCATGGCCGACTCGTCCTGCACGCGCGACGACCGCCGCGAGCGCATCGTGGCCGAGTGCAACGCCGTGCGCCAGGCGCTGCAGGACCTGCTCTCCGAGTACATGGGCAACGTGAGTACCCAGCCTCGCTGCTGCTCTGCTGCTCACC
>JAHLSL010000176.1:975802-1003626 GCA_025920805.1 Petroica traversi | reverse complement strand
AGGGGTGGGACTCACGGGGTCAGCTGAAATATGGGATTGGAGCTCTGAGTGCACGGGCAACATGAGTTCCCTGCTCTGCTAGCTCGATTTGGGAGGTGTGACTCCATGGGATCAGCTGAAATATGCAGTTAAAGCTCTGAGTGCATGGGCAGCATGTGTATCTCTCTTCTGGGTCACTTTGGGGTATTGAAGCTCCGAGTACATGGGCAGCATGAGTGCCCTGCTCTGCTGGCTCACTTTGGGGGATGTGACTCCTTGTGTTCAGCTAAAATATGGCACTGTAGCCATGTCCCTCAAAGGTGCTTTGTTCTGTCCCAGATAGAATTTGAACTGTAACATGTGGTCCTGAAAGATTTGTCATGAGGTGGGATGAAACCTACTCAAATCATCAACGATACTTACCTTAACATTGATCTCCAGTCTTACCTTAACACTGATCTCCATCATAAAGTGTTAACCGTTTGGCACTGCTTCTGTTTTATGTCTGTCAACACTGGTTTGTAGAGAAACTCAAACCTCAGTTTACGTAAGGTAACTGGGCTTCTTCAAAAATTTCTGCTTCACTTCTGTTGACTCTTGGAAACTTCAACTGTGTTATCTTTGTAGCTGAAAGCATAAATTGTCAGAATCAAGTTGATTATTGTTGCTAGTCAGTTTGAGTAGAAGCGATGTATGAAGTTAAATATGTAGTAAAAAGTCTGAGAGCAGTTTGGTGTAAATATTGGGCTCAGAGCAGTTCTTTTCCAGTGTTTAGGTACTGAATGTGCACACAATGTTGGAAGCCTGAGAGTTTCTACAGTTAGAGTAAGTGTCATGTCATGTGGATGGGCTTCTGCATCTGAGGGTTCCATGGTGCAATATTGGATTTCTTCCCCTCCATTGCACATTTGCTCTTGTTCCAGTGGGTTTTAAGCTGAAGAATTGACTGTGTTGAGAGGTGAGATCAGGATATCATAAGGTTAAAGACAAGACTATATATAATTGTTAAGCTTCAATACTGTTAAAGCTGATTTTGGAAATAAAGTTGCAGAAATGGCAATGACTTAAGCAAAGGATGTGGCTTGTAGCACTATGGCAAGTAAAATTGTCTGAAGAAATCTTAATGGGAGGAGGTGAAGTCTTAATGATGCTTTTGAACTTGTTTGAGGTGCAGTGTAGTTCAGAGACACCCTTTTTTAGACAGCAATGCTTATTTAGGAGCCTTCCTGCATTAGATACCTTACCTTCAAATCTTTTGGCCAAAGTGATTTCGACATAGAGTAAAACTGGTCCAAAGGCTGCCGTGTGTGGGTTGGGGTGGTTGAATTTGGAGAACAGATGCAGCGTGTGGTAGAGAGAAAGGAAAACAAGGATTTCTGTTTACCAAAGAGAAGGGCAAAGTAATTGAACAAAACTGAAAGGCAAGTCTGATGTAGCCTGTGGGCTGAGCTAGGTATTCATGTAGTCTGTCTTAACTGCTCGTGAAAATATCTTGTGCTCAGCATTGACATTTTGTAGAACTTCAAACTGCAGCTGGGAAGTGAAGCACAGAGTTGTGCCACTCAAGACTCCTTTGAGCAGGGTGTTTTACGAGTCTATGAAGCATCAGCAATAATCCCTCAAATGTGCTGCTGGGTTGGATGGAGCCCTGTCAGCATGACTGCGAATGGAGCAGCCACCAAAGGGTAATTAAACATGTGCAAGAGGTAAATGCTCGGTCTTGCATGTAGGAGCTGGTGGCATTTGTCTCATTGAAAGTTGGTCAATAGCTGTGTGAGAGTGCAGGGCTTTGACTTCCCCTCACAGCAATGCCTGTCCTCCTCCTCAGCCTTGTGCTTTTGTCTCTGATAGGCAAGTTAAAGTAATCGTGCTGAGATGGAAAGAATGTATTCCCCCTGTTATCTCCTTTAACACATTGTGAAATTAGTGGAGCATACTGAATTTTTTAAAGTCGCTGTTATGTTATGATTGTAGACAGTGTAGTTGGGGAAATGAGATTAGAAATTCAGTGAAATGGAGTGGAAAAAGCAATTGATAAATTATGGTGAAAATGTGGGATGGTGTGTAAAAATCCATACTGTAAACCCCACTGTGATTAAGCTGAAGAATGACTAATAGTTGGGAATCTAAACAGTGAAAATGGTTTGATACATCTGCAGGAAGAGTAGGGATGTGCTGACTTAGAGTAGTGGCAGAGGAAATGTCATTTCATGTATATGTATGATATACCCACAGCTCCTGGGATGCTTTTCTCCACTCTCCCTTTGAAGGAGGAAGTGAATTGGGCATTAAATCTGTTAATTGCACAGCACTTGCAGTGCATCGTAAATCCTATCCAAGTGCTAGAGAAGGAGGTGTTTATTGGCCAAGTGTAAAAATTCAGAGAAGACTGGATGAGGAATACGCTGGAAAGGCTGAAGCACAGGGCTGTCTTGAGGCAGATTTCCTTTTTAACTTTAAATGCCTTCTCTTCAGTGACTTCTTCTAGCTTTTGGGCTTTCTTTCTGAACTCTGGCAATAGCAAAACTGTTTTCTAGACAGTTTATAACTCTTAAGTTTAGTGTTTTGAACCCAGAGTTTAACTGTTTCTCTGTGCCTGTCCTTGAGGATCTGTAAGTCTGGAAGCACTGGCAGCTGTGTTATGGAGTGTGGCAGAATTTTTTAGCTGAGTAACAGTTTTTGGCAATAAACTGAATTGTGGGATCTCTTGACCCCTACTGCATCTGCTGGCACCATGATGAATCCTGTGATTATGCCCTTAAAAGAAGGGCAAGATTTGCTTGTTCAGTAGTTTGTTACAGAAGTTTGAATCCCCTTTTTCTTACACTGGTGTGTGTATTATTTCCTTTTTCATCTAGCACGACTTCTCTTGCCTTTTTCAAGAGCAGCTTGGTCAGACTACATCTTGCACATGCAGGCCAGCATCCTGTCAGGCAGTGGTCAGTAGTGGATCCTGCCAGCAGAAGGACAGGAACAGCAGCTGTTTCATTTATCTTACCCCAGTGCTGCAGCTCAGGCCCTTCCAGAGGTGGCATTGCTGACTGCATTTCATGGCTCTCGGTGAACTTTTCCCCATAGACTCTGTGGAGTTACTTTATAAACTTACAGCACCCACAGTCATCTGAGCAGGGAGTTCTCCTGCTTAAATGGTGCTTTGTGAAGAAACACCTCCTTTTGTTTTGAAGCAGAACAACCTCATTCCTGTTCAGTTGGATCTTTCCTTCATCTTGTTTAGGAACAGCCCCTGAGCAGCAACTCCTTGCCCTTGTTTCAGAGCCATGTCATGGAGGGGACTTTGGTCTAAGCTTCCCCAGAATGAAGTGTCCTAGTTTTATTAGATCTTGCCATTAATGTGGTACTCACTACCTCCTCTCAGCTTTGGCTTTGCCCTCAGTGTGGTGGCTTTGGATAAGGTTTGCGGGATGTCCCAGGGCCTGTGTGTTCTGCATCTCACAGCAGTTTGTCTCAGCTGATTTCAGCCTAGGCCTGAGGACCAGTTAGCATTTGCTGTGGTAGTGGCTGGCTCTTTGTGTAGATCCACTTGGAGAATCCAGCTCAGGTGGCTCAGGAAGGCTTTGCAGTGAGGATCATAGCACTGGGAGAGGAGTTTCAAAAGCTCCTTGCTCATGTGAGCCAAAATGCTGGCATGGTCATTTTCCCCCCATCCCCTCCTGTCTGTATCCTCACATTGCCACTGAGCTTTGGGACCAGAACTGCGCTGGCTCTCAGGATCTGGGCAGGGTCATGATATCTTCTGGTTTTGTTCTGCTTCTGATTCAGCTTCTGAGCCTCAGTGGCCTCTGTTTCTGTGGATGTCGCGTGAGATGGGCTTTCATTACCTGTGTCCACTGAACTTGATCAGCCACTTTATGACCCAACCTCTCTTGGTTTATAAGCTGCATTCTTTGAAATTCCAGCTGTTCATCCCTTAATTGTAGCATCTGATCCTTTAGCTTTTCCCCCTCCTCTTCCACTTCGCCTGGGGAGAGCTGTTCTCCATTATGGCTTTTGCTCACTTCTCACAATTCCAACAGAAAATAGTTTTCCTTTTTAAACTTGCATTGCAGATCCCTCCTGGACTGAAATAGCACAGAGGCCTATTTGCATTTGGGTTTTATTACTTGGAGTAAGCTTGATTCTTACTGCTGGTGCAGAATGGCAGTGCTGGAAGGGGAAGGCCTAAATTTGTTATCATTTCTGAGTAGCTCTGTAAAAGCAGAGTAGTCCAAGGTCTTGGTTCTGGGATCAACTGCCTGGAATGCAGTAAATTGACCACATCAGTTGCAGCTAAGTTTGTAATATAACTCACAGATGGCAAGAGCCAGATCTTTATATGATCTGTGGCAGTCAGGCATTCTTGGTGTGTATTTTATTAATTAAATGAATAAATTTCAAAGCATATTTGAGTTTAGCTGAACATCAATTCCAGACTTAGGCAGGGCAAAGAGGGCAGAGTAAAACATCGAACTGAATTATGCCAAGATTAATAGTGCAATCAATGCAGAAGTTGGTAAGAAATATCAGAAAATACAATGGAGTCTTTTGGATCTAACTCCATGATCTTGTGTGGGTACATATTGACTGCTGCAGTTTGCTCCAAATGAAAAGGATGAAGGTGTGTTTGTTTTTTTTTTCACTTTACCACCAATTTATCCTGGCATTGCCTTTGCCCTGGCAGCTGGTGAGATCCCTCTCCCACTGTAGGCACAGCCAGCATCTCTGCTTTTCTATGCTGTGCTACTCAGCTCTGCCTTAAAGTTAACATAACTCCAGTGAAAGCTACATGGATATCTAAACTGCTGAAACGCATTAAAAAATCCCCAGTGGGCTGAAAGCTGAAATATTTCTGTGTTTGAGGAGCTGGTATGTAGAATGGAGAAGTAAGAAAACGTGTCACTGACACAGGAATCCACAAACCTTGTCGTGATAGGTACGTGCTCTGTGCTGGAATCCCCTGGGTGTCATTAGCACAGGATTTGGGCAGTTTGCCTCGCTGACAGCTGTGTTACACAGGCAGGCCCTGGAGATGCTGCCTTTGAGGGCAGGCTTTGAAGGGGTTTGGGCTTTAGCAGGGTCGGAAGCACAGGCCATGCCCTGGAAGTGTAACCAGCAGTTTGCGGTGAGCTCTCAGTGTGCCCTGAACTTGCAGAAGACATCAGTTCTCTGACTGACATGTAAGACTGGAAGTAAAAGCTTCCTTAAGCTTTTGACAGTCAGTTTTTATTGCCTGCTGCAGGAGCCCTGAGGGCTGGGGACAGTTGGGCTCCTTTCCACGAGGCAGCGTGGCCAGAGGTGTCCGGCTCTGTTTAGCATGCACAGGGAGGTGGAGAGAGCTCTCATTTCCAGTCTATTCTGTACCCCATCAATTTCTAATGCATGCAGCTCCCCTTTCATGCACACACCAGTAACTCAGGCATGTACCAGCAGGAACATTGTCAGCAGTGGTAGTTTGGCGAGTGCGGAATGCGGACCCGGAGCCCCATTGTGTACTGCATGCTCTTGTACAATAAAATCCCTTGTTACTACATTTGGAAACGATAAATCATGTTACATAAAGTAGCCTGACAGGTCCCATTTCAATGGGAATTTTAATGCTTTCATATTAACATTCTGACTGTGTCCTTGACTGTCTGGATTGCATTAGAGGTGCTTGGCAGCAAATGGAGAAAAGCCATTGGGAGCTGGTTCAGAGCAGGCATTCCAGGCACACATCACTTCAGGATGGCTTTTTATTTTCCCTGGTTTCCATCTTCTCTTTGGCCTCAAGCGTTTGAGCTGCACAGCAGGGTCTGTTTGGGGATGGGGGTTGTGTTTCTTTTTGTGTTAGATTTTAACCTGGCACAACTCAAAGGTGAGGGAGGTGGTTGAGGCCAGGCTGAGCTCTTGGGGGGCTCTTGCAGACCAGTGTGGTTTGGATCTCAGGGTCTCCAGAGGTCTCAGCACTGCTGGATTTGGACCTGGTGGACCCATAACTTGCTGAATGCTTGGTTTGCACCCTCGTGTCTGTGTTCAGTGCAGTTAGGGGAGTGTAATACTCCACACAAGTGCTGTTTCCTCAACCTTAATTGCACTATTTTGCTTTTCTTTCCTAAGCTTCTCTGAGCATCTCCAACACTTGGAAGTGATTGGGCAGGAAAGTGCCTGGCTTATCTATTCAATATCTGCTGGGAGAAATCATTTGTCTTCAGAACTACCAGCAAAGGATATTTCTGCTCCTGACACAGTTGCAATTTACAGAATGGAGATGTGTTTTCATGATGAATTTGCCTATTAATAATGTTGATCCACAGCTTTGTATTGCCATCGAGGATCCAAGCTTGGAAAGGAACACGTGGATTTTCACATGACTGTTAAATTCATTTATAGCAAGTGTCTATATACTGAAAGGGCTATTGCATAGCCCTTTTAATGAAAGCATCTGTTTCTGTGGGAATAGATGTGAATTAAAATGGCACACTGATCTGTGTTGATGATAAAGATGCTGATAAAAATTCAGCCTTGAGATAATCTACACTTTCTTTTTTAATATTGTTTGTCAGTTAAGATGCCTGAATGCTGACGTGATGGATGTGGTTTGAAAGGCTGGATGGGTTTTCCTGTCATGGACTTTGCTGCTCAGTAGAGAGCTGTGCTGTTATGCTGGGCCCTGATTTCCATAGACATTATTGCTTTGACAAAGATGCTGCTTTTAAAAACAGAACATTTCTGAAGTGATAAGGGTTTTAAGTTTAATGCTTACAGGCTGCCATGGAATAAATATTTTAGCATCATTGGAGTGATGCCAGATGAAGATGATGAGAAGTTCACACTGTGTCAGTCAGGCATTTTTGGGCTACGGAACCAAACTTGCAGGTGCTCACCCAACACCCTCCTGGTTTGGGACTGAGTGTGGGGTTTTCAGGAGATGTTCTGGTACTTTGTGTTTCTTAGGGGAGCAGTACAAGGACTTACAGAATTTAAGAGAGGCCAGCTCAGGCAGTTTTGTAAGCCTTGTGGTCTTTGGGTTTTAAGCTCTTACGAATCTTCCCTGTCACCCCAGTGGTTTCCCTGAGCTTGTCCCAGTGTTGATGTGGAATTGCTGGTTTAGAGACCCCAAACAACTTGGGGTGCTCAGCCCCAGAGGGGAGGGCAGCAGCTCTGGGCTCCAGCTGTGTGCCCTGGGTGGGCACACACAGCAGTGCAGATGCACATGCCATGCATTGGTGCCAGTGGCACAACTTGCAGGTCCTGGGCACTTTCCCAGGCCCAAGACAGTTCCTGTGCTGTGCAGATGCATTTCCTAAAGAAGCAGATGGCTGGATGAGAGCCTCCTGAGAGAATCCCAGCAGAGCCCAACACTCACACCTCAGCTCTGGTTCCAGTACAAACCTAGAAGTCTCTTGAAGTCTTAAATCACTGTTGCACTCCATCCACTGCCTTCAGCCCTTGCTGCTTGTTTGGTGCAGAGCTGCCAGCGAAAACTCTATTAAATTGAATAGATTTGACAGCAGCTGGGACTTGTTCTGAACTGCCTTGTACAGCAGAGCTCACCCTTGCAGCCTTTCCATGCTTTGCAGCATTTTTTTCCAGACTCTTAATGTATGTAAAAGAGGGAAGGTGGCTGCCCTCCCTCACAGTGCTCACTGCAGCCAGCTGTGAAGCAGAGCTGAGCTCTGGCCATGCCTCTGAGCAGGAATTGAGACCTGTGGATGCCTCGAGTGCAGTGGAGGCTCCCATCCTACCTGGCCCTGCTTTCCTCCCTCACCCCTTGGTTCTGTGTTGGTTTCCCTTTGTTATCAGGCATGTGTCCATCTCCAGTGTTAACACGTTCTAATCTTCTCATAGTGCATTATAATCTCACGTTGATCAAATGGCATTTAAGATTGGTGCAGGGGAAACCTGCAATTATAATGTGTACACCCTTTTTGTGATATGGAGATTGGCATTTAGCAGTATTTTACTTTTGTTGAGCTGTGAGTGGTTTTACATAAATGCACTCTAATGCTGTGCATGGATTCTGCCTTAACATTCTGGTTTATAGCTTAATTCATTTGAATTCTACTGTTTTGTAGGAAAATATTTGAACTTTATCTGCCTACATGAGATCAAATCTGTAGTCACTCCTAATGCAGCCGCATTTGGTGATACTTGAGTAATCTCTCAAAGTCAAATTGGGGGAGTCTGGATGGAATGGAGCATGTAAGTTTGCACAGTGACTGCTGATCTGTGGATAAACAGTCTTTTAGCCTCCAGCAGGATCATGCTCTCAGTGTGCAGAAGTATTACACCCACAACTGGGCTTTTCAGTTCCTCTCGTTGGAGGGAGGGATGATGGAATTATTACAAAGCTGGAATATCACAGTTCTTGGATTGCAACAAAATACTTGCATCTCAAGTCCTCAACTTCTCCTTTTTCTTTTGCCTTGTTCTGATACAAACTCTGAATTAGATTCCATCTGCAGGATAGGATTCAGAAGGTAATGAAGGGACAGAAGAGGAACAGTCATGTCCATGTACTCACCTGTCCCTGTGGCTGTCTGGTGCCACTTGTCTCCTCTCCAGGCTCCCATGACATCCGAAACCTGGGTGCTTTCATTTTTTTCCTTTCCAATGCTCCATCTTTTTCACAGCTCCTGCTGCAAGCATGAGAGGTTTTGATGGAAACCTGGATTTTCTCTTTGGCTGTGGTGTTTATTATCCAGACTCTGCTCTTGCTTAACCTGTTTTATCCTGTGTAAGAAAGCTGATGTTCTGTAATGCTCTTAATGTGTCCTGGAGCTTTAGACCTCCTTTGTCCCAGAAAGTCAACAGAATCCATACAGAATAATTAGCATTTGTGGCTTATCCAAATAGTGGCAGCCCTCTGGAATTTAAATAGAGGCAGAAGAGAGACTTAATCCTTCTCATGTCTGAGAAAAGGATGAGGCTTAAGCTGTATCTTGGAAAGCTGTTGAAATAGAGGAGAGAACTTTGGCTTTCTTCTGGCCTAGGAAGGAACAGGGGCATTTCTTTAGCAGGAAGGATGGGAGTTAGAGGGGAAAGAGCAGTGCCAGCTTGTGTATGGCAGGGTTAAAAACCTGCTCAGGCTGTCTGAAAACACTCACTTCATGACTTTGGATACTCACAAAGTGTTTTTGCTGAACAGGCATTCTGTAGAGTGGTTTCCTTACAATAACAGCAGCAAAGCCAGAGGCTGTCAGGCCAGGAGCTGCCTTGCAAAGGTGGGCTAAAAGGTGCATTTTTCTCAGCACCAATTAAAAAAAGCATTGGCATCGAGCCACAAGAGGAAAAGCAGGGCATGTGCAAAATTAGCAGTAGGCAGTGGAGAAACAAACCCAGATGGTTCTGAGCTAGCTTTCACAAATACCTGTGCCTTCCACAAACGGAGGGTATTTTTCTTTATTGTGTGTGTCAGAGAGAACACAAATATTGTGGGATGTGCAGCCACTCGTGGAGTATCGACTCCACCGCTTTCTGGTAACCTCTGCCTGTCAAGAAACAAGGCTTTTGCCATTCATTGGGTGCTCCACTGCTGCCATATGTGGCCAGAAAAAAAAAATTGCTTCTCGGCTCAGAATCTCTTTGATATGCCTGAGGTGCTGTCAGCTGTGGCTTGCTGAATATGATAACGTGAATTGACGTTATCAGTTACTTTCTGAAACCTGCGGAGTGATCTGGGGAAATGAAGCCTGCTCGTTCTCTGGGGCAAAAAAGGCTCTGAAAACAGAAGGTTCTTGGTTTAAAATTGGTTCAGCTTCGTAGGTGTGGCATTTTTGAGAGTGAAGTCTGTGGGGCACAGGTAGTGTGGGTGGCATGGGAGTGGCTGGACAGAGATGAGGAGCATCTTGGGGATGCAGGTGGGGCAGCCTGGGTACCATGACTGCTCCAGAGCATCCTTCTAGCTTGTCTTTCATCTGCTGCGTTGCAGGGAATTTATTTTGACCTTGTAGTTAAAGGATGGGTTCCTTAAAAAAAAAAGAAAAATCAAGTTCTCTTTGTTGTCTTCGGTGGAATTTTGGAATAAGGTTCCCAAATACACCTGCAGACACCTTTTTTAATATGATGATAGTTTTGGCTGTGAGGCTGCACATGGGGGCAGTTTGGCGGAGTTGGAGCATTGACTGTCCTAAACTGTTCAAGACTTCAAGTAATTCTGATAATGTTAAATTTCCTTTCATGTTGTCTTGATTTATGAATGCACTGCATAATTTCTCCCCAAATTAAAGTACATACAGAGAGATATTAAGGAATGCTGGAGATACTTCAGTATCTTCAGCAATTCCTTTGAGACACCAATCTCATTATGTGCTTGAGACTATTTTTTGGAGTTTATTTTCTTTTCTGGTATTACTTGCAACACTGGTATATGATGCTTTAAAAAGCCTGTTTGTTAAGGAGAAAGATAACCCTGGGACTTGTTTGTAGCACACACATTTCGTCCTGTATCTGGTGTTGGAACTTGATGGATGTTTTTCCTTTCAGCCTTCCCAGCAGATGAATTGCAGCTGTGAATGTCAGTGGTGCCCAAGTCAGAGCCCTCCATTTACATGCTGTCCTCATGGTTTTTAACCCAATACTGTGCACTGCTTTTAAAGAATGCATTATTTTTATTCAAATCCTCTTGATTAAACCCCAGAATTAATGCAATTAATTCTGCTTGTGTAGAAGTTGAGCAACTGGCTGCGTGATACTGCCCAGGTGGCTTCTGCATCTGTGGCTTCAATCTCATTTTCCTCTTTTCAAAGGGTTTGTGTGCATCCCCCTCAGCACTCAGCCTCCTGGATTGTGTAGGGAGAAATGTGGGATGTGGGGCTGGCTTCCTCTTCCCTGCTGTGCCTTTGAACCTCTCCTCTGAGGACTCTTTATTGAGTCGTTTTGGGGGAAGAAGGTGACTGGAGAGCTCTGATGTCAAGTACAAAATAAGACTGCAGCCATATCACTTGACACTGTTCCCCTTAAATGCCAAATTGTGAATTTCCTTAGAGGCAGAATGAGTTTTTTGGGCATCTCTCCAGGAGTCAAAGAATCCCAATTCTAGAGGTCACTGGACTGAAAAAAGCCAAGAAAACAAGAAGTTAATGCAGAAATAACTGGAGAGAAAGAAGTTGAAAGCCCTTCTACCTTCACCTGCTGACCCCTTTGGAGTTCATGGCCTACAAGATGGGAGTGTTCCTTCCTGCAGGACTTTTCCATTGAGGAAGGCAGGGTTTTCACCAGCCTGTGGAGAAGTTGATACTCTTGGGTGGGGAAGGTGGGTTTGCAGCTTTGGCTCCCTGCAAGCCACAGGTGAAACTGCACCCAGCTCGCCTGGGTGGGCTGCAGTGTGGGGTGGGCTCCTGCTCCTCTCCTCTGCTGTCCCTCACAGCTCTGCTGCCCCTGAGGGGCTTCTCTGTGTGTGCAGCTGCTCATGGATCCACTGTGGAGTGAGGAGAGCCTGTCAGGAATGTGTATGGAGAGAAAAAGGTGCTAATTACACAAATCTTGCTGTCCTGTACTCCCTGTATGCTCTCATGAAGGCTTTTTCACAGAGAATGTGAAGCTGCATTTTTGGTGGCAGATGCTGAAATCTCCAGACTTCCTCTGAATCTTTATCCCCAAACAGTTTTATAGGGGTGTGGAAACCTATTTCTTCCATGCCCCCAAGTTATGGGTATCCCCAGATGGACTGGAGGAGCCCTGTTTTAGAGAGTACTCAGGGCAGGCACTTGTATCCCCTGGGAGGGTTCCTGGTGTTATTTCCTGGTGGATTGATTATTTTATGCATTTTGTAAACTTGCTCTGTGACTTTGATTCTATTACCCACTCCTGGAGCAGTGCCTGTGTGAAGGGAAGGGTGCTCTCAGTGCTAGACTGCAGTGGAGTGTAGATTCAGTTACAACTTATTTCTTGGTGTAAAACTGAATTTACCAGCTGGGTTTTTCAGATTACTGTCAGCTTAAGGACCTTCAATCTCCCACTTTTTCTGTGCCAGTTCTTGCAGTTCCATGTATTAATTCTGTTTGTTTTGAATAGCTGTTACTTTATCATCTATCTGATGCTAATGTAAATCACATATCTGATGATCTCTTTAGAAGTAGAGGCTGATACAATAAAAATGTGAAATGTCTGAGCATCCCACAGCACTCAGCTTTGTTTTCTTTCTTTTCCTGGATGCTGAGGTGATGCCACCTTTCCCCTGCACCTCAGATGGGCTGACTGCTCCTAAATGGTTTCTTTCCCTTGACATTCATTTTCCTTTGAAGAAGGGCAGCTACTTCACATGTGTCAGGCTTGTGCTAGAATTTTAAATACTTTAATGCATTCTTATTATCTGCAAGGGTGGCTGGCTAATTAGTTAGCTTAGTAAATAATGGCTTGGTGGTGCCTGTGTGAGAAATGAAGGTGTGCACTCTACATCTTAGTGCTTTTTATCCTCCACAGTGCCCTGGTGAGTCACTGGCTCTGAGTAAATGGAGGTGACGTGGCTGAGAGTGGCTTGCTCTGAGTGCACTCAGTGGGATCCCCCTCTTGGGCAGCCAGGGCAGCTTCTGAGTCCTTTTGGCTTCTCAGGAATTCACCTGGCTCCAGAGATGCTGAACCTGCAGAGCTGGCCCAGCACAGGCAGGAGCTGGAGCTGCTGCAGCCAGGCCAGAGGAGGCTCCAGGATGATCCCAGGGATGGAGCAGCTCTGCTGGGAGGAAAGGCTGGCACAGCTGGGATTGTTCAGCTGGACAGGAGAAGCTTTGGGGTGAGCTCAGTGTGGCCTTGCAGGGCCTGAAGGAGCTGCAGGAAACACGGAGAGAGACAATTTCCAGGGGATGGAGAGACTGGACAAGGGGGAATGGTTTCACAATGTCACAGCAGGTTCAGGTCAGATATTGGGCAGGAATTGTTCCCTGGGAGGGTGGGCAGGCCCTGGCACAGGGTGCCCAGAGAAGCTGTGGCTGCCCCTGGATCCCTGGCAGTGCCCAAGGCCAGGCTGGACACTGGGACAGTGGGAGGTGTCCCTGCCATGTCAGGGGTGGAATGGAGTGAACTTTGAGGTCACTTCCCACCCAGACCATTCTGGGGTTCTGTGATGAAGAGGAGATTCTGCTGCTTTTGCTGCTGGTGATGAGGCTTGTGGTTCTTGACAATTACTCAGCTTTTCCTGCTGTTCCTGCGTTTAATGCCTATTGCTTCCTGCTAAAGGCAACTTCATACCTACTTTCTGTTGCTGTAGTACAGGTTAAGGCTGCTGAAACCCCCTCCCCCCACAAGAAACACTTTGAAATCTGTTGCAAATTAAACCTATTTATATTTCTAATAATGAATAAAGGATGCATTAATTCTAACTTTGAATGTCTTGTGACCATATTGGTCGGATTGCTTTATTATCTGTTTCTCCAAGCTGTCTTGCCAGGAGTTAGGTGGCTTTATTCCCAGATTTATAATGCATTCTCTTCCTCTTGGAAAGGGCATATGCTGCCTTGGCTCACTCCTTTTAATTTGAGTTTTGCAGGGGTCTGTGTTGTTCCAATTTTAGTTCTATTTCTAAAGCCTTTTGCACACACGTAAAATTTGATAAAAACTACAATATCTCAAGGCTTTTACAATTACTGCAGGTGTAAACTTCAGCCTGCTTTTCATGCTTCTGGATATATCTATTAATTCATGTAATCTGCGAAGGAGAAACTTGAGATATTCCTTAGATAAGGTTGCTAATAAACATAAAGAGAAACTGGGCCTGTAAAACAGCAGCTCCAATGGTAGATGACTCGCCAGCCCCAGCAGCTCTCTGGTGGCTCCTGCAGAAGCCCTGATTTGTCCCCCTGATTTGGTATTCTGAGATATTCCCTCATCCATCCTGCTTCTCCCATCTAACCAGGCATTCTGGAAGTGAGATGAATTGACCTGTAGCCAAGCTTAACCCGTCGTCACTCAGCAAAATCCCTTGGGAGGAAACAGCTGGAAGTGTTGACAAAACATTGGGCAGCCCCCCTTGAGGTGCTGCTGTCACTCACAGCCTGGCTCAGCTCTCACCTGGCTGCACAGCAGCTGGGGGGATCCAGCATCCTTTTGATGTGGGTGCTGCATGAAGAAACTCTGGGTTTAAAACAGCTTTTATCAGCAGTTGTGCTCCATTCCAGGGCCTCTGGGGGCTGTTGGGACATGGGGCTGTCCTGCTGCTTTTCCAGCAGATTTTCTGCTCCTCTCGGGGCTGGGTGGGAGCTGGGGGCTGTGGGCCAGGGGGAAAGCACAGCCTGACTGGGAGTGCTGGAGTCCTGAGCCCTGGCACCTCTCAGGAGGGAGGAGTAGGAGCAGGAGATTGCAAACTGCAGGAGTAGGATGCCAGACCCACTGTAAAATATCCTCTTCACATGTGGAGTTGGGTGAGAGAGACACAACACTCCTCTCCCTCTGTTGTGGAGGGGATGACCCTGAGATGGGCTCAGGGGGCCAGAGTGTGGTGTTGGTAATCCCAGGGTTTGGGTTCCATCCCTGCATTGGACTCTGATCCCTGGGGCCCCTTCCAGCTCAGACTGTTCTGTGGTCTGGGTGTGCTGCTGGAAGGGCAGGTCAGAGCCCTCAGCTGGCTCTGAGCTCAGCTAAGAAGCGTCTTCAGGGGAACAAGAAATAGAAACCTGTGCCATTTTGCAAAAGGTTTCAGGTGCATTCGCTTGGCTAATGCTGGGTCTGGTCTGACTTTTCAGAGCTTCATGATGCAATGGAAGCTGGGGAAACTCAGTTCCATGAGCAGTCAGGTGTAGCATGTGATGTATTATTGCCAATTTGGGTTTTCTTTTGAGCTTTTAGGGGAAAGATGTATGTTGTTATGGGATGACTTTCTTGGCACCCTGGCACTTTCCTATCATTACTTATCTGTATAAATAGATATTTTTGCTTCAGAGGTAGAAATGTGCTGCAGAGATATAGAACCTTTGTGCTGTATATCATAAAACCTATGCTATTAAATTTTCAGATGTAAGAATAAGCCTTAAAAGAACACTGGTAGGTACCTCTGTAACTTGGAAGTGGTATAAAAGTACTACAAAATGTTTGAGAATATGTTGTTTTTCAGACCTGACAAACACCTCTCCTCATCCCTTCCCTTCCTCTCCCACACCACAGGTGCAAGGAATAGTAGAAAAAATTGCTTTCTGCTGCTGCAATAACACTTTTTTTCCCCTCAAGAAATAATACATTGACAGCACTAGACAGTAATTTTAAAGGTTTGATTTTACCATCACTTAAAAGAGGACTTATAGAACCATAATCTTCCTGATGTGGAAGAACTGGCAGGGATTATGGAGTCCAAGATCCTGCCCAGACCCCCAACAATCCCCCCTGTGCACCCCTGAGGGAGTTTCCCAAAGCCCCTGGAGCTCTGGCAGCCTCGGGGCCGTGCCCATTCCCTGGGGAGCCTGGGCAGTGCCCAGCACCCTCTGGGGAAGAGCCTTTCCCTGCTCTCCATCCCAAAGCTCCCCCTGCAGCCATTGCCTCCCTCCCTGAGCTCTGCCCGCAGCTCCTGTGCTGCAGCTGAACCAGCCCAGTGCCCTCAGCCCTCCTCGGGTGCCCCTGCAGAGCCTTCCCCAGCCCCGGCTGCCTCCTTGGGACACTCTGGGACAGCTTCGGATCTCTGGGAGATTGTGGCCCCCAAAGTGCCCCAGGGCTGGAGGTGAGGCTGCCCCAGAGCAGAGCGGGACAATCCCTCCCTGGGCTGATGGCCCCAGGACAGGGATGTCCCTCCTGCCTCCAGGGCACTGCTGACTCGTGTTCACCTGGCATTAACCAGGACCTCCAGGTCCATTCCGGCAGCTGCTCTCCAGGCTCTCAGCCAGGATTGCCCTGTGCCAGGTGCAGACTCCAGTGTGTGCCCTTGTTACGCTTCCCATGGTTGGTGATTGCCCAGCCCTGTCATTTGAGGTCTCTCTGCAGGGCCTGTCTGCCCCAGGGGAGTCCCAGTTGTTAGAAAACTGCTTTAGTCTTCCCTTGAATCCAGGTCCAGCTCCTTAGTGAAGGTGTTGAAGAGCTCAGGGCCAAGGGTGGAGCCCTGTGGAACCTCCCCAGTGACCAGTGCTGGGCTGATGTCACCCAGTCACTGTCACCAGCCACTGCCACCCTTTCTGTCTGACCCATGAGCCAGTTGCTCACCCATCAGATAACTCAGTTACCCAGCTGTGGGCTGGACAGTTTGTCCACAAGGATCCTGTGAGAGGTGATACCAAAAGCTTTGCTGAAGTCCAAAAAGATCACATCAACTGGCTGTCCTTGACCAGCCAGGTGGGTTACCCTGTTGTAGAAGGAAATCAGGTTTGACAAGCCGGGCTTGCCCCTCCTGAAGCCATACTGGTTGAGACTGATGCCTGTGTTGACCTCCAGGTGTTTTTCAACACCTCCCAGAATAATCTTCTCCATAGCTTCACCCAACGCTGAAGTGAGACTGAGAGCCTGTGCTTTCCGGGGTCCTCCTCCTTGCCCTTCTTGAAAATCAGGACAATGTTCCCCAGCTTCCAGTCAGCTGGGACCTCTCCAGATTCCCAACACCACTCAAAAATCATCGAGAGAGGCTTTGTGATGATATCAGCAGCTCTTTGAGGATTCTTGGATGAATCCCATCAGGACCCACAGGTTTGTAGGGATTCAGCTGGAGCAGCAGATCCTGCAGGATTTCCGGGTCAACTGGTAGCTGACTGTTGTCACAATCATGGTCCTCCAGCTCAGGGACAGTGGGACCCCCTTGGTCTGAGATCCAAGTTGAAGAACATTAAACACCCCTGCTTTGTCCCTGTCCCTGTCTGTTTGACCTCATCCTGGAGCACACTGATGTTATGTCCACACTTCCTTTTGCCAGTAATGTATTTGAAAATTTTTTATTCCCCACAGCTCTGGCAGTTCCAACTCCAGCTGAGCTTTGTCCACACGGATTTTCTGCATCGGTGTCCTTCCCATGTCACCTGACCCTGCTTCCCCTGGACACACACCTTCCTTTTTTACCTTATTTCCAAGGGAAGGTGCTGTGGGGCTCAGAGCTGCTCCATGGCAGTCTCTGAGTTCAGGAATCCTGACCAGCTCCATCCCACCCTCACCCTGGACTCACCTCAGCCACTGCTCCTCTCATCCCACCCCTGCCATGGGCAGGGGCACCTTCCACCATCCCAGGCTGCTCCAAGCCCCGTCCAGCCTGGCCTTGGACACTTCCAGAGCTGGGGCAGCCACAGTTTGGTTTGAAGATGAGAATTCCTCCAAACCAGTCCCAGTGTTTTCAGCTGCTCCTAGCTTTGCCCCCGAGTGGGAATTCCACACTGAGTTGCAGGGATTAGGAATTGTTTTTAATCTGGAGTAGTCCTGAAGCTTTTGGTCAGTCCCTGTTAAAGTTAAAAGATGCTATGAAAGGTGGAGGAAGATTTGTGTCCTCTCCTGATTTTTCTTTTTCGTTAGGGGACAGAGTGCAAGATTGAAGTTGCAAATTACAGCTCTCCTATGAGGAAATAAAATATTTGGAATTTTTTTATTAGTGAAATGACTGGAAATATGTTACTAACTTGAAATACTTGGTTTAAAGGCAGTGGAATTGTTTTGATAACAAGAGGTAAAACAGGCCTCTCTTGATTATAACTGCATTACATAAAAAGAAGTGACCAAACTACTTGTCAAAGTTGAAATCAGGCTGTGTACTTGCCTTGACAGAAATTGTTTTAATAATCACCAAAAAGTCCTATTTTCTGCTCAGAAGGGGGTGTGGGTTTGATTTTTTTCCCTGGCTCAGCACACTAAAACCTGTTCATGTTCTTTATCAGATTCTTCACCTTGTGCCTGTGAACAATCTGCATCAAATGTGTGGACTTGTCATTTAATCCTAGTCCTGTCAGTAGTTAAAAACACTTCTCTTGCATAATCAAATGTAGAAAATAGGATGGAGTAATTATAAAAAAACCCTTTTATAACTCTTTCTATGAGTGAACTTCCTGGTAGTGCGGTCTTTTTGATATTTACTTTTGATTTTTAAATATTTTTAAAATTTATTTCAGTTAGTTCCCCAGGATCACTGATTGCATGTATTTCATATTGTGATACAGGAAATCCCCCTGAAATGTCTCTATTTTTATATATATATGTTGAATTAATTCCTTATCTGTGCCTAATGAATGTTTTAGAGGGACAGGGTGGTTGAGTTGTTTTGTTATTTGCATAAGCTCATATTTTTGGAGTGGTTTCCTGGTATTTTCCTGCTTCCCATGGGTGTCTGCTGGCCAGGCAGGATGGACTGGGTTTTGTTGGGGACTGTGCCAGCACAGGCTGAGCTGGGGCAGTGGCAGAGAGCTGGGTCCTGCACTGGAGCTGTGTTTGCCTGAACAATTGAAATTGCTTTCTGAGGCCAATGATCACTTATTAATTTACCTGATGAAGACTACTGGTTTTGAATAAATGGACAGTAAAAGTAGGTGTCAGAAAGTTCCTCTCCTGATGATGCAGCTTTATTGGGGCATATTCAAAATGATGGAGTGCCCACTAAGAAGAAGGAAGCAGTCTGCAGCCGGGTGGCATCAGCTCATTTGAATGTGGCATAAACCTTTTTCATGTGTCCCTGGACACTCTCCCTGGCTCCCTTTGTCAAGTTAATTGTTGTCCATAGACAGCTGTAGGTATGAAGGGACAATATCTGGGATTTATCTGCTGGGTGCACTGGAGTCTGCCTCCTCTTTGTCCACGTTTCCATTTGTCCCTGTGGTTTCGGGTGTGCTGTCACACGGCAGGGGCTGGGGAAGGGGTGGAGCACTCTTATCCCACAGCTCCTGCAAGGATCCCACCGCTGTGCCCAGGAACCTTCTGCTGCTGGTCCAGCTGGGAAGGGACAGCTCTGCAGCAAGGGGGCCAGGGCTTTGAATTCATTCCAGGAACACCTCTTGGGTGTGGAACAAAGTGGTGATTTTATCCAAGTTTCAGATTCGTCAACAAATATTTGCGCTGCTGACAAATCCAAAACTTGGTGTGGAATAGGCACTGCAGCTTGTGCAGCAGTTTCCAGCACAGAGGGGATTTTGAGTGGTCTGTAAATAACTGAAATTCCTTAGTCCTGGTGCCATTGTGTTGGTAGGAAGTGGCTCTGTGGGTGTTTGCTGAGTTTAACTATGGGAGGTGTTTTAGCTGCTCTAGAGACTTGCTCTGCACTCACTGGCAGGGGAGGAATACCTGGTGAGAGCTCACTGTCCATGAGACACTGAGGCTGCTGCTCTGTACTTTCAGTAAAGGGTGAACAGGCATGTCCTAGAGGTTCCTTGTCACCTCAGATTCTGGGAACTTGGCAGAAGTACCTGGTTTGTGTTCAGTTCAGAAGTGTAGTGCCATGGTAAAGATGCAGTACCTGTCAAAGCTCACTGGGTTGGTTTGTTTGGTTCGATTTCGTTTTTGTTTGGTTGGTTTGGGCTTTTTTTTTCTGGTTCAACCTTATCAGGTGTCTAACCTTAGCCTTTTTGGAAGTTTCTGCATGCTAATTCCTGGCAGAAGGCATCTCTCATGTAGTCACAGCTTCCTCACTTCCAAGCTCCACAGCTGCCGTGGTGCTAATGGATATCCCAGAGCTAAGCTGCTTATCCATAGGGAAAAATATAAACCAGAGATGGCTTTCTCTGCTTGTCTGCCCTGTGGATGTGAAATTCTTGGAGGCCTGGATCCTGAAGATGCACCCTTGATAGCCAGAGAGCTTCCAGCTGTCATTAGGAGTTCCCCAGCTTGGCTGCCTCTGCTTGGGTCAGCCTTACTGCTCCCCTGGGTGTTGAACTTGGTGTTTGTCCTACCTGGAAGCAATTCCATCTATTTCCAGCTATTTCCATCTTCAGGACTATCTGGAAAGCTCGAGGAGGAGTTCTTTAACCTTTAAATTATTCAGGCAGAATTTGAAGCAGCTGTTGCTGTTTGTTTGGGTGTGCTGTGCTTCAGGGCTGGACAGGATCAATAAATGGTTCCACGCCTTCACTGGTGTGTGTTGTCTTCTCCTGAGGACGGCAGAGGTGGTGCTTTAATGTCTCCTGCTCTTTGGATCAGAGGTGTGTGCTCAGAGCTGAGGGTTTGCACCATGGCCCTGCTGTGTGGTTTTCCCAGCTGGGTGCTTTATTCCTTTGAGGGCGTTCAGTGCCTGAGTCCCCTTGGAGCAGCTGAAATTTGCCTTCCTCAAAGCAGAGGTTGGCAGCCAAGCTGCTGAGAGTGGCTGCAGTGCAAGGAGATGTGTTTTTCCCCCAGTTAAATGCTGCATGCTGCCTTCAGAGATGGAAACTCCCGTGTAGTGTTGTGTCCCTGTCCCCTTTCCCATGTTCCCCTCCTAGCAGACTGTGTCATTATTAGCTTTACTAAGAGCTCTATTAATTTTACAGGTTTTTCCTCTAAAAGAATTAAAACTTAAAGTGGTGGTAGCGTTGAAGCATCCATTTGAGGGCAGAAACTGATAGTTCCAGCCAACAGCACATGGATTTTGAGGCAGAGGTTCTGGATATGTGATGGATTATTTAGGAGTTAGTGGGAAAGAGAGCAAATGCATCCTAATAGGAAGAGTTGCTGTAGGGTTGAGCTGGATTCCACATTAACATTCCTTCTCAATATTTTTAGCTCTTTACAAACATATAAGTAACACTACTTCTTGCAGTAAGGTTTTCTGAGTGTTTTGTACACTTCATAGAGGATATTTCAAGTATTTTAGCGGCTATACAGTTAAGAGGTATCTTGGAAGGACCTTTCTGCTTGAAATGCATTTCCTGTATCTAATGCTGTCTTTAATCTCATGTGGTCTCACAAAACCCGTTCTACCTATTAAATATGCAGCAAAGCTGTTCTGTTTGGTAGAAGATTGTATGTTTAAACAGCAGAAGTCCTCACTGCTCCTGTATTTTAAGATTAAAAATTCAGCTGCGACACTACCTTCAGATTCGGAGCCATTAGAATGGATTTTTCAGATTTATTCTTCTGATTACAATACAGAAAATTAATTGCTTTTGACTGTAAGGAATTATGACTCATTCATTATTTAAGAACCTTCTTGATGGATGAACCTTTTCCACTTACTCCAGGACTTCTCATGAAATATAGCTGGTTTTTTAAACTGGTATAAAGCATGATGCACCTCATCAAACAGTGGCTGCACTGCTCACCCTTTGGGGTAGGGAGGGTGGAAGGGAAAACCAGCACCTCCTCTGTGTCCAGTTTGCTTGAAAATTCAATGTACAAGGAGTGGAGTCTGCTGGGGATAACAGGGAAGTTACTTCTGTTTAAAATAAATACTTTGGTTGTATGAAAGGAAGGTTGATTCCTTCATTTAAATATCCAGGTAGCAGAGATCACCCTTTAGTTTTGCCTGGGTGTGCATACTGGAATTATTTGTGTTACATACTGGGGAGAAGAAATTGGGCTTAACTCAAGGGATGTTCCCCTCTGGTCATGGTTCAGCTTCTTGCTCCTGGTTTTTATGCTCAAGTTATTTTTGTGTGTGTTTAACTTCTATCCTTTTAGCAGATTTAGAAGAAAAAGTCAAATTACAGACCTTGTGCATTAAAACCAGCTGAAGAGCTGAAATCAGGATTTGGTTACTGTCAGCCCAGAAAGGTTTGCTCAGTGCTCTTGGCAGCCAAACCTCTGGAACTGAGCATTCATCACAGAAATAAACAGGGATTTGTGTTAATGAGACACTTGTCATTCTTCTGTTCCACAGGGTCACAGAATGGTTTGGGTGGGAAGGGACCTTTAAAAGCCATCCTAGCCCAGCCCCCCTGCATTGAGTAGGAACAGCTTCAAGTAGATCAGGGCACCCAAAGCCCCATCCAGCTTGGCCTTGAGTGTTTCCAGGGAAGGGACATTCACCCCCTCTCTGGTAACCTATCCCAGGGCCTCACCACCCTCACTGTAAAAGAATTTCTTCCCAAATAAGACCCAGATCATGTGATCCCCATGTCAAATATGACAAATAGCACTTTAACTCATTAGAATAAAATTTCCTAAAATCTTCCTAGTAACAAAATTGCTGATTAGGTAACAATGATTTTGGAAAGCTTTTTCTTAGGAAGAGATTACAGGGAATGTTGACATCAGGGGTTTGTGGTGGGTGAACACTGTCACTGAACTCTGTCCCTTAGCCTGGACATTCACTAGAGGAGGGAGCCAGGGTTTCCCAGTGCTGCAGTTCTTAGTTCATTTGTGCAATCTTCTCCAGTCAAATTCTTGAATCTCAATTTTTTTGCAGTTGTCTTAACAGAGCCTACATTTAAAAGTAAGTTGCTACTGATGTTGACATTTCCTCGTTCCTAATTGGATTTAAAGGTTTTGCATAATGTATTCAGAATCCTGGTTTTTCTCTGAGGTGTGTTACCTTTGCTTGTGAGAACAACTGGGTTTGTAGTTGAGAGATGCTTTTGCTTGTAAAATTAGTCTCTGAGAGTTTAAGAAAATAGATGTATCATGTGCTGCTTTGAAGTATTAGAAGGATTTGAGAGGCAGTTTGCCAACTGACATTTAAAACCCTTGAGAACTTGTTCCAGCCAAACCTTTTGATAAAAAAGTAAATGCAGCTAAGGCTTAGTTACTGAAATGATTTTAGCTGGCGGTTCAGTGCATGTAATCGTCTTGAAACATCCTGAAACTTGTTCCTTTGTTCAGTTCTCTATCAAGGCCTTTGGGCTGTGGCTGTGAACTTGTCACTTGTCAAACCCAGAAATCCTTCCCACGATACTGAGGCACGGTGGCTCTGAATGCTGGGCTGGCTGTGGGAGCACTGCAAAGAGCACTGCTTGTACCAGGAATGTTTTTGGGACCCTTCCTGGAGAGCTGTGACATAGAGCTGATGGGATTTCTCACTGTGTGACACCTCTGAGCCTTACAGGCTCTTTGTCCTTGTCACGCTGTTGGCAATGCCAGCTCCTGGCTGGCACAGTGACCCACAGGTGGCCATGGAGGTGTCCCTGGGGACCTGGGGCACAGCCAGGATAGGCCAGGCCTGTGCTGATCCTGATCCAGCTACTCAAGAGCCAAGAGTTTGGCTTTGCTTTGGTTTGGTTTTCACTCCCATCCTGCTCATTCACATTTTGCTCGTTAAGAGACACCTGGTTTGGGCAGAGCCTATGCAGCCCTGCTCACTGTGCTACAACGGGAGGTTGTATTTTGCGCACTGTGCTACAACGGGAGGTTGTATTTTGCTCACTGTGCTACAACAGGAGGTTGTATTTTGCTCACTGTGCTACAACAGGAGGTGCTGGATTTGCTGCCCCTCTGGCAAATGATCCAAACCTGACTTGCCTGCTTGGGACAGTGGGTGCAGACTGGTTTTATCATACCATGAAAGAGTGAGCTTGTGACACCTCTGCTTGAAAAGGAAGAAAGAGGCAAATGCAGTTTTACAGTATACACAATTTTAATAACAAAATGCTTCTGTACACTGCACTTGTTTTACTCCATTACTCACACCCCCTCCCACCAGAAGTTGGCTCTTGAAACATCATTTAAACACAATGCATCTAGGACTCTCTGTAATCTCGGGTTGCTAAGCTGGTAGAATAGTTCACTTACTAGTGTTTTCATTAGTAAAAAGAAAACTGGGCTGGGTTTTGTTTGGCTTTTTACAAAGGAGTGGTTTGGGGGGGTGGCAGACATAGCTTCTCGGTGCTTACACAGAGGTGTACAAGAGTGTTTCACCCCATCTGAGGCCTGATTATAGCCCTCAAAGCTCCTGGTGCCTTTCCCTAGATGCCTCTCAAAAGATTTTTACACAAGATGTGAAATGCTGAATTTCCAGCTGATTCTGAAATTATCTCTAAGCATTCTGCTAACGTGGTGCCTTAAAAAGCAAAGCCCGGCACCAATTTTAGCATCTGGGACATTTGCAGTGGAGGAAGGTGTGGGGAGGGAGGAGCTGCTGCCTTTGGTTTCTCTTGTTTCCTTGCTTGTTCCTTTTTTGGGGGGGAGGAGGAATACTGTATCCCCCTCTGAACTTGTTCAATTTTTTATGGAAAACTTCATAAGAAAGATGAAATTCAGCTCCTGGGTAAGTTTCATAGGTCTGAACAGATGGATTTTGATAGCTACACAGATCACAAAATTAAATCAACTTTATTTCCATTAAAGTAGTACAGAAATTATCTTAGACACATTAAAAATAAGTGTGTAGTGCAGATTTCTGGTTTAAAGCCACGAGATGTTCCTGATTTTACAAGGTAGCAATAGGCCCCTGTCTTCTGAGAGGGGAATGGGACAGAAGCTCAGATTTGCATGTGGCTGATCACTGAAAAATCGGATCATTTCTGCTTGGGGGAGAAGCAAACAAAACCAAACACCGATGGAGCAGCATTCATTATGTTTCCATCTGATAGGGAGCGGGAGCTCAGTGCACAGGAGCACTTCAGCTGGAGACTGAACACTCACCCATTTTACCCTTCATCGGGTGATTTTTGCTTGTGTGCGTTTAAACACTGATCTAATGCAGAGCGACTAACTGGGAGCATTAATTCAGCCTGTTCCAGGAGGATGACTCAAAACCTGAACTTGTGCTGCTGGGTTTCCATTTCACTGGCACGTGGATGGGGGGCAGGGGAAGCTGCCTGGAGATCAGGGAGGATGGGGGAGGTCTGTGGGTGGGATGAGGACCTCAAGGGCAGTACAAGAAATTCTGTTTCTAAAAGACTCAAAGACCTCTGAGGCAGTTCCTGGAGGTGTTGAAGCACCTGTGAGCAGTGTAGGATCTGTACAAAGCAAGGCTGTACAGCAGAGATGGTGTTTGGGGAGGGCAGGTTAACAAGCTCCTGTCATCAGCCAGTGCTCGTGCTGAAATACAATTAATTTAAACCAAATCATCGTGGTTCTTGTTCCATCAACAAAATAAATCAGAGACTGCTGAGTAGCACAATTATTCCAATCCCCTCCTTGCCTGGAAGAGTCACGAGCAATTGCGAATGGAAGACAGTAACTTTAAAATAAAAAATATTAACGGCCTCTGGCCATGTCCTTGTGCAGCGATGGCTCTGCCTGGCGCTCGCTGTCCCTCCGCAGGGAATTCAAGTTGACTCCACTGCTGCTGTTTGACATTCTGCGAGTTTTATGATACCTGTTACCCTAAATGTAATGTTTGCAGAATTGCTTTGCTTATGCTTGGAACCTGGCAACAAATGGGTTTGGAAATAGCAGCCGTAAACCACAGCCTTTGGAGCTGGGCTGTGGGTTAGTGTGGAGTACAGAGAGGGAACAGGATGGTGCTGGGCTGTGCCTGCTGGCCTCCTGCCCTGCTGTCTGCAAGCCAAGCGCTGCAGGACTGGAACCTGGGAATGCTGGTGGCAGGGAGAGGTTGGTGCCTGTGTGGGTTTGCCTGGAGAGGCACTGGAACAGGGCTTTAAAGCTTTGAATCACCGTGAGTGGCAGGGATGGAGAAGAGGGTTAAATTCAGCATTGCTGGAGCGTCTGTCTTTGCTCTTAAAGGTGGAGTGGGACAGAGCTGGGCTGTTGGAAAAGCAGCTGCTCTGGAGGAACCTCAGCTCCTCATCAAGCAGCCACTCCTTTTTCCTGTGTGGAAGACTGACGTGGTGCCCCTTGGACTGCCTTACAGCCAGGGTTCTGCAGGGACGAGGTGGGATGGCTTCCTGCAAAGGCAGCTGAGGCCATCAGAGTTCAGTGCTGACATCTGATGGGGGATGGCAACACAGTCAGATTATTTGGCTGCCAGGATAATTAACGAGCTCGGTGATGACTTTGTGCAGGTACCCTGCAGCTGTAGGTGGGAGCCATCCCCAAGTGCCTCCTGCCCAGGCTCCCAGAGCCCACCTGAGCCAGCCAGTGTGGGCTGAGGGAGGTGCACAGGCAGGGAGAGTGATGCCCACTCACTGCTCACTCACCTGCCCCTAGAGCAGCATCCTGGGCCTCGGGAGAGCCTTGGTTACAGGAAGGAGCAAAGCAAATCTTCCTACAGTCAGTTAAATACCCCTGGGGACCAGTATGGGTTTGTATTTCTCAGCTTAGCTCTGGCCCTCTGCCTCTCATGGGATTTAATCATCCAGAATGTCTGCTCTTTGTCCACCTACCCCGCAGGATTTTTTGTAGTCAGTTAAAAGCAGTAATTAATTTCCCAGAATAGGTGTAAATGGACTCATCTCGGTATTAACAGTTACAAGAGTTCAAAGACATCTCTATGGAAATCCATTAGGCTCCACTGGATCTCTTCCATTAAAGTACAGAGTTGAGGGAAGTAAACAAAATATTGGTTTTATAATAAGGACACTGTATGTAAAAGTAAAATGATGCAAATTAATACCTTCAAAACCAGCAATTGAAAAACCTTTATGTAAAATCTTAACAGAAGTTACTTATCTTGCTATAATTGCCTTGGACGAATTCATCTCACAAGAAAACATCAAACTCTTGTATAATTGCACCCTAAATACCTCACTAACTGGTAATACAGAGAGAAAAGCAGAGTGAAGTAGCAAACGGATTCTTATGCTGTGGTTTTTCTGTTTAAAAAGTTTGCAGGAGAGTTTAGTACATCACAATTAACATACTGTAATTATGGATTTGGTCAAGGTATGGCAACACTGTGAGGAATTTTGTTTCTTCATCAGGGTGTGCTGGTAATTGTTTAACACTGCAGCATCGGACACAACACATTTTTTAGTTATACATACATGTATATATATATATAAAATAATTCTCCATCCCTCTGAATCTTTTAGCTTTGGTTAGAACGTTTACAATATTTGAGCAGTTGACTTAAAAATCCTGTAATCCTTTGCAGACCCCCCACCCCCCACCCTCGTGGCATCTGAGTACCACCATCACTGCATAGATCTGCAAATATTTACATATAATTCCATAACAGAATATAAATAGCAATATGGTACTTCTGGCTAAAGAAACCAAATTACCCCTTAGAATGAGGTGTGTGTGTGTATATATATTTATATATTAATTTTTTTTAAGTCATACTAGTTTAGATTCCGTCCCATATTGAGTAAGAAACAAAACATTTTTCAGTGAACTATTCTATAAACTAATCATATTCTCCTAACTTATCAGAAGGGGTCTTTTTTTATCTTCAATTTTGGAAGAGGAGGACAAGTGAGAGCTTATATTACAGGGGCTAATTCTGTCTCCAGAGAAACCAGTGGAGTTAGTGCATGAAAATAGCTTCCCAGCGAGAGGAAGCCTCAGCTGGGGGGGGCAGCAGGGGGACAAAGAGAGGCTTCTTCCTTCCTTCCTTTCTTCCTTCCCTCTTCTTCTTATCCTCCTTAACCTCGCTGTTGATATTTGCTTTTAATTAAGAGAACCTTGCATTAAGGGTATTTACACATGAAAAGGTGTTGAAATGCTGTTTGTTCATCGTCATTAAGTAATTAGCCTGAATTCATGAAAAGCATCATCAAGTGAAGCCAGGGAACCGAGGACTGAATGTACTTCAAATTTCCAATCGATCCCGGCGTGCTGAGCCTCCCTAAAGGAGCTGCACTGCCAGTTTGGGGACACACAGAGAGCTGTCCTGCTCCTGGGGGAGTGTGTGCCCATCCTGCCCAGGGATGTGTGTGTGTGTGTGTGCCTATCCTGCCTGGGGCTCTGTGTGTGTGTGTGTGTGTGTGCGCGCGCCCATCCTGCCTGGAGCTCTGTGTGTGTGTGTGCCCATCCTGCCTAGGGCTCTGTGTGTCTGTGTGTGCCCATCCTGCCTGGGGCTCTGTGTGTCTGTGTGTGCCCATCCTGCCTAGGGCTCTGTGTGTCTGTGTGTGCCCATCCTGCCTGTAGCTCTGTGTGTGTGTCTGTGTGTGCCCATCCTGCCTAGGGCTCTGTGTGTCTGTGTGTGCCCATCCTGCCTGTAGCTCTGTGTGTGTGTGTGCCCATCCTGCCTAGGGCTCTGTGTGTGCCCATCCTGCCTGGGGCTCTGTGTGTGTGTCTGTGTG